>JZKD02S1434888.1:1461209-1472545 GCA_000966675.3 Picea glauca
CCAACTCATCCTTCTAGAAGATTCCTTCTAGAAGGATCGAGAACTTATTCATTTTCTCCTTTAGAAACATGTCCGCACCCTAACCATTAACACAGTGTGGAAAGTCCGCAGTCCAACTGAATGCAGAATGCGGAAATTAAGGATTTCCACAGGAGAGTATATAAGCAGCTTGCGTACCATTCTTAAAATATGATTTTGAGAAAATGATAAATGTAACTTTCTTCTGGAAAATGTTCTTAATGAAGAGTTTGATCTTCTATCACCATGACATAATCATGTTATCATCCCGATAACCAAAAATGTGGATAACAGCTATTATGGAATGGCCTGCGCCAACGAATGTCCCCAAAGTGTGTAGTTTCATGGTTTAGAGGGATTCTATCGACGGTTCGTCGAGTGTTTTTTGAAGATAGAAAATCCGATCATGAAATTGCAGAAGAAGAGAAAGAAGTTTGTTTGGACTAAGAAATGCGCGGAGGAATTTCAGAAGCTCAACGAGTTGTTAACGACAACATAGATACTAAAGGTCCCTGACATGGAGTCAGATTTCTTGTTATGCACTGACGCATCCAAGGAAGGCTTAGGCAAAGTCTTGATGCAAGACGATTGAGTGATCACTTACATCTCGAGAAAGTTGAGAAGGCATGAGGAGAACTATGTGACACATTATTTGGAGTTGTTATCCATTGTTTATTCCTTGAGAGTTTGTAGACACTACCTTATTGGATGAAAATTTGAACTAAAAATGGACCATTGTGGTCTACAACACATCTTTACGCAAAGCAACTTGAATGCGTGAAAATGATGTTGGTCGGAATTTCTTAGTGAGTACGATTTTGAGGTTACTTACATAAAACAAATAGTGAACAGAGTGGTGGATGCGTTGAGTTAGAGACCACACATATTTTTGGTGATGCCTCTTCAGACGAATCTGCCTGAAAGATTCTAACTTTACATTGTGACAATGACTAGTACAAAGGGGTCAAGGATTTTATCAGACAAAACACAATGATGGTACCAAAATTTGAGGGATTTGCTGTGGAAAACGACAGATTATTAAGATTTAAAAATCAAATTTACGTACCACCCAATGATGAGTTGAGGAATTTCATCCTAAACGAGGCTCATAGAGAAGTGTACATGGCTCATCCTAGAGTCATGAAGATGAGAGCAGACCTTAAACCCTTATTCTTATGGAAAGGAATGAAATCATACATAGTTAACTACCTGGCAAGATGTCTAGAATGTCAGCAGGTGAAATCTAAACATAGACATTCGACAGGATTACTACAACCACATGCTATACCATAATCGAAATGGGAGGTCATTTCAATGGATTTCATTGTTGGATTTCCACTGAAGGCAAGGAGACACGACTCATTTTTTGTGGTAGTCGACACTCTGATGAAGAGTGCTCATTTTATTCCTATGCGTACGACATATCAGGCCCCTGACATAGCTAGAGTTTTCATCAGTGAGATTGTGAGGCAGCATGGCGTGCCTAAGAGGATTATATCCGATAGAGGATCAATGTTTACAGGAAGATTTTGGACTAGTTTCCAAGAGGCCTTGGGAACCCAACTTAAATTTAGTACCGCATATCACCCGGAGACAGACGGGCAGACTGAGTGAACAAAGAAAATATTGGAGGATATGTTGCACATGTACATGATGGACCAACAAAAGTGTTGGGAAGAATTATTTCCACTGGTAGAATTATCATATAACAATAGTTATCAAAGCACCATTAAGATGGTGCCTTTCGAGTTTCTTTATGGGCGACCGTGTCGAATGACTTTGAGTTGGGATCGACTTGAGGATAGGGTCCTGGTGGGACTAGAAGTGATCCATGAAATGGAAGATCAAATGAAAACAATAAGACAAAGGATAAAAGAAGCGCATGATCGACAGAAGAGTGATGCTGATGCACATCATGCTGACTGTAGTTACGAAGTTGGTGATTGAGTCTTCTTGAGGGTGAAACCGCATAAGAGTTCGATCAAGCTTGGAAAGGGTGTTAAAATATCTTCTAGGTTTGTGGGACCCTTTGATATTGTGGAAAGGAAGGGGCACGTGGCCTATCAACTAGCCTTGCTTGATTCTTTGAGGTGTATGCACGATGTTTTTCACATTTATGTTTTGAGACATTATGTTAGTGATCCTACACATGTTATTGACATGAGTTCCTTGCAGGTATCAGACGAGGGTGCATTCACAGTGGAGCCAATCCGCATCCTGGACCATCGCATTCAACAACTACGATGTCGAACAATAGATCAGGTCAAGGTCTAATGGGACAACTATAGTCCACACTCGATGACCTGGGAGGACGCATATGATATGTGTTAGCAGTTCCCATTTTTATTTGATAGCTACACATATGATACTGTGATACACTTTATTTCTGCACTTACATACTATAAAATTTCGTGATGAAGTTAGAAACAAGAGGGGGTGTATGTAACATCTCACTCTTGCGCGCACTAAGTAGAATTATTCTTTGAGGACACTTGCGTGCAAGTGATCCCGTTCTTTATATGATTGGTTGTTTTGATTATGATTATGAGATATTATGGATTTGATGATATGTTATTTTTGTTGTATTTACATCGACATGTGCTATTGAATGGGTTCTCCTAAGTGTGCATGACTCTGGATGTTGAGGATGCTGAGGCATTGATGAAACTCCTTGGACTCCAGATTGAGTCAGGGAGTGTATTTTTAGGGTTTGAATGTTGTTGATGTGACATATGTACATACGATTAAATGTTATGATGTTGATTATTATTTCTGACATGATTCGTTGATGGATGCAGGCTGATGATATCTTTCCGACCATACTAACATTTGGATTAGAGGGGTCACACACGACAACCAGAGACATTGAGGGAGAGGTGTGGTAGAAACCCTGCCACAAACTACTAGCACTCCTGCTGTGGCTCGAACTGTAGGTTAATGATTACCTAGTTCGATAGACCCACAATATTGTGAGGGCAGACTGTGACAGTCGCTCGCGATGATTCTAAGGGGCACGCAATAAGGCAGGGTCCTTATTCCTTAGAGGCCCTTAGTCTCCCATAAGATCACCTCACAGAGTATTGATTCCAGGGGTTTGACTTCTACCAAGTTCAGTCAAGAGGCAACTGGCACCCTTGGAGCACTTAGTGCGTCTTGAAGGGCATGTCATGCAAAGAAAACAAAAAGAGGCGAGTGGGACCCTTGGAGCACGTAGTGCATCCTGAAGGGGCACGTTGCAATTTTAAATGGTAAGTTAATAAACCTAGTGCCTAGAAAACTATGCCTCCTTAGGACCTGGTCGGCCTTAAATAAATGATGTGATAAGTAAATTTTAATAAACTAATTTTTCCCTTAAGAACTGCCGCCAAGCCTAGTGAATTGAAAACCTAGGTGTGAGTAGAAACTTAGAACAAAAAAAAAAAAAAAAACTAATTAGACATATAACAGGAGGGGGGTAAAGAAAATTCAAGCATTAATAATTAAAATGAAAATTTTAATAAATGATTAATTAATAAAAGGGGTACTTGGTTGTTTTTGTCTAAACCTGCTAATTCTAAACTTAGTTATAAAAAGGGGAAACTTTAAGAAAAAGGGAAACTTAAAGAAAATGGGGAAACCGAAGGAAAAGGGGAAACTTAAAGAAAAGGGGAAACTTAAGGAATAAGGGGAATGTCTAACTTAGTAAGGAATCTAGCCTTTGGAACTTTCTATTTATGAACTCAACTAGGAATTAAGTAAGGTGTAAGTCATTTAAGAATTGTAAGGGAATAATGGGACACCGAGGAGCGTTTTTAGGAATGATTTTGAGTGGGTGAGGGAAATAGGAATATTTATTTAATTAATAAATTGATTTTCTGGTGAAACTAGGGGATCTTGTGACATGTGTACGGGGAGGTTTTTCCTAATTAAGTAAATGAAAAAGGGATCTAATGAGGGTTTGGGAAACTAATGACTAAGAAACTCTATAAAAAGGATGATGGAGGAGGAGTATGGAGGTGACATGGCTTGCGTAATGTTATGCTGCTGAAATTGCATCTTGACTGAACTTTGTCTTGTGGGAGTTGGGATACCCATCTCGGTGAGATGGGTGCTAGCATTCTCTGGTATTGTGTGCATGGCCCCTTTGCAACTCAGGGGGCTCATGGGGAAGAAGAGTACCCCTAGCGTTGGATGGAAGGTACCAGTGAGGTCACATCGGTTGGCAAGAGAGAGCTGGACGGAGCGCGCGTGGGACAACGACTTCAAAACATTTGCATTTGGCTACGATACGCATGTGTATATTTGTATTGAATGGTAGTTAAATTCCCTGTATATGCATCTCTCTAACGTCGAAAGCACGCATGCATCACTGTGTTAAAAATTTAGTTAATTTTTTGTCCTGGCAATTTAGGCTTGTGAAATTTGGTTGATGGTTAGTTGAATTATGTTCCTTCGCCTTTAGTTAAATTACTTCTATTGTGTTAAATTTTATGTTTTATTCAGTGTAATACTATCTAGAGATTTCATTTTTTTCTTTCAACGAATTTTTCTTGATGAGCCCAACGTTTTAGGATCAGATAATTCAAAGTTATCCCAACCTTATGCTCACTGTACTTTTGATTTGATTTCCAATGGAAAATCCAAACTCTGAATGCAAATGACTTCTCTGCGTTTTTTTTATTGTTTTTAATACAAGAAAAATTGTGTTTTTATCTTCTGTTCCTTTATCCTTTAAGTTATTAGTCTGTGCCTGAGTCCATGTGTTAAGTGTTCCAATGTAAGAGCCCACACGTCCTTAACTAATGCACCATGTTGTTGAGGAAAATATATGAATTGATCATACTCAATCATTTTCAGACTTTACTTGGCTAAATCAAAGTAGACAAGAATATCACCCTATGTTTATAGCCAACAAAACTAACATCCTAACTCACAAGAATTTATTATGAGTGTTTAGGCTAGTATTTTATAAACAAAAAGCTTGTTGGAAATTCACTTTTTATGTAACTTTCTGAATATAACAGTCGCTGAAATAAATGTAAGGACATAAGTAAATATACCAAGATGATAATCAAGATAGATGAGACATAAAGCAATAAATTATTTCATTCCAATTCACCAAAGAGTCATTTTATTTACAAAATCTCATACAAAAATCTTGGACCAAAGTCAAACTTAGACATCCTCGATGGAACATACAAAAGGACCTCTGATAGAAAACCAAAACTGAACTCTAAAAGATGGATCATCTTGCCATAGATTTCTGCCCTCTCGACTTTGCACAATAGCCTTTATCAGTCATGAAAATTAATTCACAAACATACAAGTCTACACATACTATCAAAGATAGATCAACACCTCTGAAGAACAAGTGTCTGAAAGATTTGATTTAGCCCTGAATATTGTTGTCTACAATAAGACCCTGCTATCATAAAAAAGAATTAGGCTATGGTGAATATATGAATGAATGAAAACTGAACTATCTCAACATAAACTCAAAGAGAAAACCTTAGCATGCTTCTCTTCCATCCCCCTCTTCTTCCCCCCTTTCCTTTTTCTTTTAACAAATTATAATTGGTTGAAGTAGTTGAACCAACTCATTAGTTAAGTTAATTAAAAGACTCAACTAACTTTAGTTAGGGGGAAAAGTAATAATCATAATAAGGGTCATAAATAAATAGACTTCTGATGGACATTCTCTGTATACACTAATTAGATTTTATTCATTGAAAGGCTCAGAATTTGCGGAAAAAGAATCTGGTATACCGAGGAATATCAGATTGACAAAATTTCTACCCCACACATGACCTCGGACCCTCGTTTATTCACGACGACTCTTTCTTCATGTGAATAATGTTTGATGCACCAACCTATAAATTCAGGAAAGGGGAAAGCGATTTCGACAACATAAGGGACTATGGTGGAATGGAATGCTTCAAGGAACGATACACACCTTCCTACATTATAAGACATGTTTCTTTTGGACACAGATATGGATGAAATTGTGATTTCAGTATAAAAAACGTCTGAATCTTGGTCAATTAGGGCTTCTTCATTCACCACAGGGTCTTGCTATGTTATTGAAGTTATGATAGGATCCATGGATGTGATAAAAAATACCTTGAAAAGAGAAACAATGGCATGTAATCAATGTACTGTTGAGATGTAGTTGAATGAGGGTGGTCACGCCAAGTTTCAAGCAGTCCAGTGTTCAAAAAATAATAAAATAACCAACAAAATACCCTTTTATACTTTTCCAAATTTCGGGGGCATGAGGAAGTGGTTTGGGGAAACCCTCTTTTCACCCTGAAATGAAATTCGTGGTGCCACGTAGCCTTGAACAAAAACCATGGTTTAGATTTCGGCCCGCTTTCTGAAATTAACCTCCGTGTTGTTTCTCCCCTTGAAATCATCCTCGACCGTAGATATGGATAGTTCATGATCTACGACGTATCAGGTCTCATCATCTTAGAAACCCCGCCATTATTAGCTTCTCTTTGCCAGATTTAACCCCTTCCTTGGTTTATCAGACTTCCAAACCAATTTAGCGTCTTGCTAGGTCCTGAAATCTTGATTTCACACAAAAATTTTAGTGGTGACTAACATGAAAGAGACCCAAAGTTTACCTCAAAGTTTTGGAAGGGGTTATTCAAAGGGTTTGGAACAAATCTAAACTTCAACATAGTTTATCATCCCGGGTCTAATATGAAAACAAAGAGAGTGAACCAAGTGATAGAGGATATTCTAAGGATGTATGTGATGGAAAAACCATCTAAATGGGAAGATTATCTACACTTGGTGGAATTTTCCTAGAATAATGGGGACCAAGCATCACTGAAGATGAGCCCATTTGAGGCACTTTATGGAAGAAAATGCAACACACCAGTAAGTTGGGACAATCTAGCTGACAGAGAAGTGATTGGGCCAGAGTTGCTCAGAGAAATGGAAGAGAAAATGTTGAATATTAAACAGAATTTAAGGGCTTCCCAAGATAGGCAGAAAATCTATGGGGAAGAACTCACAGGGAACTTAAAGTGGGTGATCATGTTTTCTTGAAGGTGAAGGCCAACAAAAGTTCCCTGATGTTGGGAAATTGTTCCAAGTTGGAACCCAGATATTGTGGGCCACTTGAAATCCTAGAGAGGATTGGACCAGTAGCTTATATGATTGCATTGCCTACATCTACATCCATACATAATGTATTCCATGTGTCATTTCTTAAGAAATATATGCCTAATGATAATCATGTTATTGATTGGAATGTGATTCAGGTGGAGCAAGAAAGTGCCTTTCAAGTGCACCTGGTACGCATTTTGAACCGAAAAATCAAACATATATGGAATTGAACCATAGGTCTTGTAAAGGTCCAATGGACCTGATACAGTCCTAAGGATGCAACATGGGAGTATGAAAATGCTATGCGGGCATAATACCCACATCTTTTTGAATATTTTGAAAATCTTGTTGATATTATGTAAATGAATTTCACTGAGGACAGTGAAAAAATAAGGGGAGGGGATTGTAATACCTCAAGGCCAAGCCTCTGATTGAATTATAATGATGTTAATGATGTTTATAGGCTGGTGATCCAAGTAATTATAAGCTGGTAGGCTTATGTGTTTATTAGGCTGGAGAGACTGGATGCTAAGGCCAGTGGGCCTGATTTTTGTATATGTAATTATGCAGATTATTAATAAAATACATCGCTGCATGTAGACTGACCACGAAGAAAGAGTTATGGGGGAATAGGCTCCAATAGGAAGAGAAAGGGAAAGGGGGCTGAGAGTCTAGGAAAGAGGGGCTAAAATTGAGGGCTTAACCCAAGGGAATATTATAAGGTGCATATTCCCAGGGTGGGACAGGCATGTGGGGAATGAGAGTCTATGAGAAATGGTTGTAAGTAGGCTCCTTGAAGAGAATCCTTCATGTTTCATAGTGCAAATTCCCATAGCCTCAACCTAGCCTAGGATTCCTTTACCTTGGGTGGAGTTTAGTCCCAACTTGGGGGTGACCCACTGCTGATAGCTTGGAGCAGTGTGGTCTAATGCTGGGAGGTTCATGGAATGTGTGCACGTATTTGGTGTACTTCTCACAAAATGATAAGTACCAAATCTATGTTAATTGTATTCTGTGTATATTGTACATGTGTTATAATGTTATCATAATTGCCTGTATATATTCCATGTATGTGTTATTGTAGATTTCACATGAATATGTGTATGAACATAATGTTTATGTCTATTTAAAATTGCATTATATATATGTATATGTATATCCGAGCATGATAGTTTTAAGTAGCATGACCGGCCTGAGTGGCTGGGTGTGTTATAACCGATTTTTAGAACAGTTTGGTTTTGATTTAGTGGCATTTTCCCCGACAAGGAAGGTTGGGGGACATTACATCAGGGCAATCGGTTCCTCAACACATTTTGGTCGAGCCTTTGGTCACTTCTAGACACCAAGATCACCAAATCCAATGCCTTCCACTCCTAGACAGATGGTCAAACTGAGGTTGTCAATTGGATGATCTTGCATATCCCATGCATGTACAATTCCAAGCACCCCCACGCATGGGATGAGAGTCTTTCTTATGTCCAACATATCTACAACCGATCCCTACATAGCTCAATTGGACACAACCTCTTTCAGGTGGGGTTGGGATGCCAACCATTGGGCCCCATGGATGTTGCACTACCTCTCGCGGCCAACTCATTCGAATCATCCCCTGATCCACCTATAAATGAAAAATCCACCCAGTTCATTGGGCAGATCCAACACATTTGCCAACAGGTGCAAGATATTTTACAGAAGTCCAATGCCAAGTACAAGCAACGCCATGATCAACACCAGGTGCCACATAAGTTTCAACTGGGAGACATAGTTTGGTTGCACTTGTAGAAAGAACACCTTACATGGCCCCATCAAAATCTTCAACCACTCCATTATGGGCCATACACCATAACCCAGGCCTTGGGTGACAATGATTTTGAGCTCAACAATGATTTTGACCATATTTCCCACCATTATTGGACACCTCAGAGACAATAGAGTAGTTGAAACCAACAGAGCTCAATCCTGACTTCATGAAACATGCATCCAATGATAATATTGAGGACAAACATTTCAAGGGACCTTGACATCAAAGGATCCAACTTTATCGAGTTGTCAAAGTAGAGCAACTCCTGCACCGAGGCAAGTGGCTCACCCGGGGCCAAATTCAATAGAAATTTCCTCATATGTTGGGGGGAATCAATGCAATGGAGACCATTTCTTCCTAATGGGGAAGGATTGATCCATATGGATGTCGGTGGCCTCCCACCTATTCCAACTCGCTCATTTTGGCAGTTTTCTAGTTTGGTAGTTTTTTCCTACTTTTTGGGTCCCCGACTTTTGGGGCTGTTTGAGGCCCTAAACAACATTTTTAGGTCTCTCCATAGTTAGACTATAGACAAAGTTAGAGTATGGAGACAACATGTGTATTCCTCGAACAGAAATTTCCAACGGGATATCGTGTGCCTAAAATGGAGATTGTATGCAAAAGTTATGACCCCGGGAAGTTGATGTACTAGCTTACCCCAACGGGGCCCACATGAATTTTCGCACTTCATCTCCTAGGGATAGTTTTTGGATGCTTAGGGTTTTGGAATTCATGCTTATTTAAAAAAAAGGTCTTCAAAGCCTCATTGTAATCATATTCTTGTGAATGAGTGCAATCGTCATATCTCTTCTCAGAGATAAGCTGCCACCATTCCAACAAGCTTGTTTTCCGCTGCATTTTACAGTTTCATCTTATTTCCTTATTGAATAGAAACCAATTTTACTGTATCTCTTCTATTCCATGTTAAAAATATTTTAATAATTTGTATTCATTTCTTTTTTCTCATAAAATCCAGATCAATCGCAGATCAATTTTTTTCTAATTATGGAAGTATAATATAAGAGAGAGAGAGAGAGAGAGAGAGAGAGAGAGAGAGAGAGAATTATGACTTAAAGAATTTTAAGGTGAACAACTAGCTCCAACTGTGGTATAGTAACCCCCTTTGGGATACTAAGAATCCATAATTGTGCCTATTGGGCATGGAGTCAGTGCAAAGGAGAGAAAATAAAATAAGAAAAAAAGTATAGAAGAAAAGGAAATAAAACTATGTACAAGTGAGAGCAAAATTAATCAGGAAAATAAACTCTTGAAATGTTGGCCATTAACTAGAAACGCCTACATTGTCCCCTTCATGTATTTAAGTAATTAATATTTATAACCCAAGATATTTTCAATAATGCATGGGATAATCCATAATGCCTCGAACTTTCTATGCATTGAAGGCTTTTCCCTTGCTTTGTTCCATAGTAGTACTAGTTGCCCCTTTTGAAAGTCTTTCGTTGTTGTACTTTTGTCAAAAAATTGCTTTCATCACCTTATTGTATCTTCCGTGTAAATGGGAGACTTCCTCTACATCTTCAATATTCTCAACATATGTTAACACATTCAATTCTAGATTGATAGGAATTCCTGCTTCTTTACCATACACTAGTGTATATGGGGAGTTTCTAGTGCTATCCTTTGGTGTTAATCTACTCTCCCATAATTCGTCTATCAATTTCATATACCAATTTGCTTGAGTAAGATCAATCATTTTCTTAAGGATTTGGATCAAAGTCTTATTAGTAGGTTCATCCAAACCATTTACTTGGGGATAATAGTTTGATTATTGTCTCATTATGATACCAAATTCTCCATAAAAATTGGTAAAATTCGATCCAATGAATATTGATCCATTATCTATGATAAAATTTTCTGGAATTCCGAATATTTCTATAATGTTTTCTTTGAGGAATCTTATGAGTTCATTTGAATCCTCCTTTTTAAATTCTACTTCTTCTTTCTATTTTGTAAAATAATTAGTGGTTGTGAGAATGTATAAATAGCCCTTACTTGATTTTGGATTGGTCGACCCAATTAAATCCATTCCCCATTGTGTAAATGGTTCTTCTATTGATACGGGTTGCAGAGGCATTACTGCCTTCTTCATTTTTCCTGAATTTTTTTGACAAGAAATGCATTTTTTAGTATGAATCCTTGAAAATGGTTAGCCAATCATATCCGACTCTCATTATTCTATGTGTGCAATAAATTTTGGTGCAAAATTCCCACCACAAATCCCCTTGTGAAATTCATCCATCAATATTTGACCTTTTCTTGCATCAACACACCTCAACAACATTTCATCAAAATTTCTACGGAACAAAATTTCAGCAACCAACACATATTGGTTTGCTTTGATATTTAGTGCTCTTCTTTATTTGAGAGACATTTCGTTTGGGAATTGACCATATTTCAAATA
>JZKD02S1434888.1:1478946-1508347 GCA_000966675.3 Picea glauca
CATTCTTCTAGGATAACTCAATCCGCAAAGCGTCTTCCCGTGAGGGCTTTCACCATAAGGGGACCACTTTGGAGTTCATCCATTTGTTTACCTTTGCATCGATTGGTTTCCACTCTGACATATAACATTCTTATCAAGGGAATCATATCAATCAATTACTTGACATCAACCAATGACATCAATCAAACCAAACCATTTACATCAATGACATATGATCCAACAATCTCCCAAGTAATCAAACCCTTGGCATCAATGACAAACCATTGGCATCAATGACAACATGATCCAACACTCTATGCATGATTGTAAGGAGATTGGAAGGCTAAGTGCAAGTTGTTGTGGTTTTGTGCTGAGTGCAAGGAAGAAGGATCTAGCAAGCTGCGTAGATCTTCTGTCCTGTGCGAAGTAAGGGTCATTGAAGCTCCGTGCTGTAACTGCTTGACCAAGATAATATAAAGAAGAAGACTTTGTGGACGTAGCCCCAGGGTGGGGGTGAACCACGGTAACTCTGTGTAATGTGCTCTGTGATTTTATCTAAGTGTTGTTTCCTTTTGGCTAAGTGCTTGCTGTGATTAAGTAGATCTAGTTATGCTCTGTGCTTATGATATAAAAATGAATGTTAGATATGATATATAAGATGTTTAGTGCTTGATATGTTGAATCTAATCTATGTTTTGTGGCTAAGTATTGAATCATCTTTATTCTAAGTATTCACTACGATGCCCTGTGCCATCTGCGAAGTACCAAAAGGGTTAAATATAGATGAATGATCTATGCTAAGTACCTTGTAGTAGATATAATCACAAATCGGTGTCCCAGATAAGGTTTCAGACACTTGAGTCCTGAAACCACCCCTGCCTCTACTTCGAGTGAGACTTCATCTTCTTCACAGGTGTTGCCGAAAGGGTTGGTAGTTAGGGCTTTGTTGGTGCACTCTTGAGCGTTGAACCACAAGTCTACCCCTGTGCCAACAAATGGTTCCATTGCCAAGACCTGAAACTGTGATTGCTGGGAACTGAGGAAAAATAAACGTTGTGCAAAAGAAATATCTGTGCGTAGATCTGGTGCCCTAGTACGCATCTTTTTACTCGACCTATGCAACTTTGTGCCAGGAGTAAGGTCAGATCTGAAGAAAGGAAGATCAAATCCGAAGAAAATACGCAAGATCTAAATGCTCTGTGCTCTAAGAAAAGTAAAAGTGGAAATTTCTGAAAGAAAGAAGTCAGATTTGCAGAAAAGAGGTAAGATCTGTAAGCTCTATGCTCTAATAAAGGTAAGAATAGTCAAAAGTTCTTAGATCTAGAAGCTTGTGCTCTGTAGATAAGCATTTTTTTTTTTTTCTAGAACATGGATCTAGGTATGTTTGATAGATTCTGTCCTATATTAAAAACTAGGGAATTAATAGATGAAATAAAATTTGATATGAATAGATATGATAAGTATAAAGATAGATATGTTATACCTATGCATAGAAAGAATGTATGGACTAACAAGTGGATGTAGGATCCTAGAAAGAAATTTTTACAGGCTAGCCATTATGATCCTAGCGTGCAGTACAAGAAGAGTTGGGGATCAGTGAAGAGAAAGAGAGGATTAACTCTTTGTTACAGTTGCAGAAGACTAGGACATATTGCTAAGGAATGCCCTGGGAGAAACCCTAGTTGCCTCTGTTGTAAAGCTATGGACCATGAAGTATTGGATTTCCCTAGAATGATTGCTAGACTTGAAAAACTGAATACGAAACAAGCAAACTCTCAAGGAGATCAAGAGATTAAAATTATGGAAGAACCCCAGAAAGAATTAGAGATCATGCTACTGAAAATAAAAGAAACCCTAGATGATCATAAGAATGTCAGATTGTCAGAAATCTTCAAAGAACATGAGAAAATTGAAGTAAGAATAGGAGACTTCGACATTGACTGTGCCCTGGATGAGGGAACACCGATGAATATTATGATAGAAAGAACTTGGGAAACCCAAGGAAGGCCTTCTTTAGTTCCTTCACTAGGAACTATCGGATTATTTAAAGGCAAAATGGTAACCCTATATGGCAGAATTACCCATATAGCTATGAATACCCATGGAACTTCGACAGAGGAAGAGTTTGAAGTAATTAGATTTATTTAGGACCGTTCCCCATTTCCATATTTGCTAGGAAATATCTAGATTGAAAAAGACTAGATCCGGAGGAAAGAAGAAAAGGAAGCCCTAGCATAGAAGAAGCAAGATCTCATGGAATTTATGACTAGAAGGATTGCCTACTTGATGGAGGAACAAGAGAACAAATCCCCGTTGTTAAACACCAGGCACCTGGATGTCAAAACTATAAGAGCATTAGAGGAACCACATAAGACCGAAATATCTAACCCATATGATGAAGGAGTATCACCCTTGGATTTGAGGAAAGATCCTAGGCAATGCGAAGTGACTATGTCAAGAGAAGATAAGATTCATAATGGAAAGAGGGTGACCGAGACTAAGCTCATTGGGAAAAATTCTAGGAAGCTAAGTAAGAAGAGGGCCAAAATTGGAAAGATACAGATGACTCCAGAAGGAACCCCGCAGAAGGAAAAATCACAAGAATCGAACTTCGTCGAGATATCAGAACAACGACATTTGGTACTTCGCCATGGCACAGTAATATAGCCATTGGACTGATATACCCATTCGACTTCCTCCTCGAACGGGTCGAAAAGCAATTATTGGTTCCCACTAGACCGTTGAATAGCACCATAACAGATAGAACAAAGTTAATGCAGGCCCCATATCCATTGGAAGCAAACTTTTGCTAAGTTTTCCTACTTAGTCCTTCGCGCCACGCACCTAGAATACTTTTTTCTAAGTGATAATTTGAGCTCTAAACTTGAGATTACTTCACCCTATGATCATTTCCTTATTGCTTTACTGTTCATTGTAATCTCAGACGTCATTTTCACACCTGAGCTAGTGAACCCAAGCTTGTATGTTGGACGAGCTCAATGCTGTTGAGAAAGTAGTTGAAGAAGTTTTGATTGACCTAATGGATGAGAGAATCATGTTAGAGAGAAGGATGTCTGTAGGTGTGCAAGCATCATCATCAGGAGGAGTCCAAGCTTCTCCCTCCACTGCTCGTGGCACAAGACCTTCCAGAACCACGACTGAGACAAGATCAAAGCACATAGATGATATTGCAAATGCCAAGATGATCCCACGCATTTTGCTGGTTTACATCCCACCTTTGAGTGGTAAGATTAACCATGATAGTGTACCCAGAGACTTTGAATACAACTTGATCACCGTGTATCTTTCGAAAGGAGTGCACGCAGTATGTGCTGACTAGGATAAGCTCGCAACACTAAAATTCAGTGATTTTAACCTTGGAGATCGAAAAACGTATAGCATGTTGTTTCTGCATAAATACTTAACTAAGACCAAAGGCTGTAATCCTAAGATTGTCCCACAGTCCTGGACCTAGAACCTCGGGAATTCCACACTACTCAATGTAATGAAGATCCCTCACTTCGAAAGACACTAGGAAGTCAACGCATGCATCAGGTTGCTGCTGTCTTGCTATCATGGTGGATATTTATGGTTGGACCGCCGCATTACTGTGAATCTGACTTTGATCAATCCGATCACAGGACTCAACATGCAAGGCCCTGACCCACAAGACTTTTACCCAGGCAAGACCTCTGACCGAGCACTAGCACAATGAATAAAGGAAACTTATGGTGATGTAGAGAAGGTCACGCGAGGCTACAAGGTAGCCTCCATCCAGAGTAGCATAGTGCACCTTGCATGCCAGTTGATCGCGGGAAAATAAGTTCGTAAGAACATACCAACACAGGTGACTGGTTCATAGTTGACCTCGCAGGGAAGTGCGTTGAGGGACTATAGATGAATTGGGAGCAGTATCTCGTCAACTAGTTAGAGCTGGATTGCAGAGGAGCGCAAGACCAAGGGTATGCGTTCCACTTTAGTTGGCTACTCATACTCATAGATTTCATCGCTTGGGAGCTGCCAAAGGGAGCCACTTTCCTGGAGATCGAACCTTTCGAACCACTAGCCATGAATTTCTATACGTTGTGGTACTCCAGCGACATGAACAAGCAGTGGCAGTCTAACGTTGTCTTCCACACCTACTTCAACCAACTAAAAACTGTAATTCAGTCTACACCGCGAATCACCCCGAACACAGTTCATAGGTTTAGACCTTTGATGAAGTTTAGTGCGGATCACCACTTCATCTACATTACAATGCACAGTGATGAACATAAACAACAGCTCCAATCCTACTACAAGATGACAAAGGACGACTTGGAGGAGATCAGCAAGGAATGGTCAGCAGACCTACTTGTTGCAGCAGACCCCACAGATATGTCCGACGAGGAAAGCCCTGAAGCTATGCTGGATACAGCTGGGCCAAGCAGGACTAAGAAGGATGACAAAGTTGAAGATATCCCTAGCACATCCGTGAAGACTGCTTCGATCTCACCTGCGCAGGGAGGTGATGGTGATGAGCTAGGCGGTATATAAGTGGAGAAAAATAGAGGTGAAGTGACTCCACCAAGAGAGGAGGAGGATCCCTCCATGAAAAGAAAGATGACACCACCAAAACCCTCCTCCTGAAAGAAAGCTAAGGATACCTGGACCATGCTTAAAACTACCCTTACCCCAGATGACTTTGACTTCTTAATTGCCACGCTGAACGATGTTTCACTCGAGCTCACAGAAAATCAAGAAGAAAAGAAGTAGGAGCTCTTTAACTGAATCAAAGGTGAACTCAAAGAAGTGCAACAGACACTCCAGTCTATCCAAGCAGTGTCTACAACACCCATGATAAGCAAAACATTAGGAACATGTGATGAGCCCACACAGTTACACTAGATCACTGATCAAGTCGAAGCTTGCCTTTGACGAGCTCAAGAAGACACAACACAAGCCACCCAGGATTTGATGCAAGCACATACAACACTTCTAGAACAACATAAGGAGGTAGAACGGGAAAATCTTTCCTTGAAAGAGAAGTGGGATCAAGAAAAGGCATAGTTGCTAGCCGAGCAACTTGAAGTCTAGGAAAGGATTCACAAAGCACTGCACTTTGTGACAGTCATAGAGGTGAAGATGGAAGACCATATTCCACAGTAGGTGACCCAACTGGAAGAAGTAATCTAGCAACTCCAACAACGCATCACGTATCTGGATCTCCGCATCATGCCCGAGACCCCTTAGGAAATTAGAGATCTAAGAGAGGCCACTTCTCGAAGCATAGTTGGCCGGTTAAAAACCTTTGTCTTGGAATGCAGGAAACTGAGCGCTAAAAGAGCCTAAACTTATGAGACCCTCGTAGAGACTCCAAAATTGCAGACATTGGAGGCACAAATCCAAGAATCCAAGCAACAAGTAGACACGCTATAGGCGCAAATAAAGGCTTTGACCCTGGTAGAAAGAATGAAGAGGTTTGAAAAACAACGCACATCCCAACAACATGTACATGCGCTGCAAAGTAAAGTGATGGAAGTCTCTCAATGGCTTCAGCCGATCCAAGAAAAGGCATGCCAACTGTTTGTTGAACTTGAAAACCAAGAAGCTAAACTTGAATAGGTTGTCATCACTACAGAATAGTGCCTGGAAGGACCGCTCAATGACATAGTGATCCAGGAGCTTATTGAGCAAGAGGTTGTCGCACTGTAGTAGGTCGAAGTGACTTGAGCCAAGATTGAGGCATTCAAAGAGGAATTGAACAGACCTGAGTGACTCGAGACGAGTCACAGGTGAGTGTTGGGGGCCTATTGGCCCTTGACCAAGTTTTGAAGGATACTTCGTCATATTTGACCATTTTGGGACTACGACAACTTGCCAAAGACAGAGCGCAACGTGAAGCAAGCAAGACCTATTTTTGGGCACCTTTTAGGGTTTTTGGGTTGATGTAAAGAGAAAGGGATGTTGGCCCGTGGGTTTACCCACATTTAGGCCCATTTTTTAATCTATAAATAGATACTTAGCCAATGTAAGTAGGGGGGGACATCTTAGTGCAAATGTATAGCTAAAGGCTTAGTGCTAGTAGCTGGATTTGTGTGATCGGATGTGTATCACAAGTTCTCTGTGCATGATTGTAAGGAGATTGGAAGGCTAAGTGCAAGTTGTTGTGGTTTTGTGCTGAGTGCAAGGAAGAAGGATCTAGCGAGTTGCGCAGATATTCTGTCCTATGCGAAGTAAGGGTCACTGAAGCTCCGTGCTGTAACTGCTTAACCAAGATAATATAAAGAAGAAGACTTTGTGGATGTAGCCCCAGGGTGGGGGTGAACCACGATAACTCTGTGTAATGTGCTCTGTGCTTTGATCTAAGTGATGCTTCCTTTTAGCTAAGCGCTTGTTGTGATTAAGTAGATCTAGTTATGCTCTATGCTTATGAGATAAGAATGAATGCTAGATTTGATATATAATATGTTTAGTGCTTGATCTGTTGAATCTAATCTATGTTTTGTGGCTAAGTACTAAATCATCTTTAGTCTAAGTATTCATTGCGATTCTCTTTGCCATTTGAAAAGTACCATAAGGGTTAAATATAGATGAATGATCTATGCTAAGTTCCTTGTAGTAGATATAATCATAGCTCGATGTCCCAGCTAAGGTTTCAGACACTTTAGTCCTGAAACCACTCCTGCCTCTACCTTGGGTGAGACTTCATCTGCTTTGCAGGTGTTGCCAAAAGGGCCGGTAGTTAGGGCTTTGTTGGTGTGCTCTTGAGCGTTGAAACCTGGGTCTGCCCCTATGCCAACACATTCTTTGAACAATGAGGTATACTAATCAATTTCATTTTGCATACAACTAGTCCCAAGATTCACATATTTTGGAGATTCTTCAGTCCTAATATTTTAATTTTGAGTTTCTTGCACCTTTTTGATGGATAGTTAATCTTGTTTCAAGTTTGGCATTTTGATATGATCATGTCTCGTGAAGTTTGATTCAAAATTGATACTCTTCTTTGTAAGAGGTATATGATTTTGATTTTCAGAGTTCTCCACAGAATCAATTGCATCAACCAAGAATTCATCTAATTCTTCATATTTTTCAGAAACTTGGAGGTACTCTTGATTATCAAGAACCGAGGTCCCGAAGATCCTTTTGACTTGAAAAGTTTTTTGACTCTGTAAATCATCAGGATTAAACAAAGATGCAACAAATGCCAACGAGTTTGATTTTTGATTTATTCCCTTGGGAATAAATGATATGTTGAATTATCTTAAAGAATTCATTAAATCATTTACTCTTATGGCATAGAGTATCAATCAGTCCTTTTTTATCTTATATTTATTCTTGATGTGATTATGATAAGTTTAGAGTCACCTGTTATGATCAAATGTTCAATATTCATTTGGAGTGAAAGATTCATTCCTTGTATTAATGCCTCATATTCAGCCTCATTGTTCGTACAAGGAAATTCAAGTATGATAGAATGAGGATGTATAACTTATTTGTTTTTTTTTATACAATTCCAACTCCACTCCCAAAACTACAAAAAGCACCATCAAAAGACATCCTCCAGAACCCTTCAAAAATATTTTCTCTTGTTGTTTTGGAATATCTGATTATTTTGGGTCAAGTACAATATAATTCCCTATACTGACATCAATATAACCTTGCATTAGTTCATTGTCCTTTTTCTTGAAGGAGAATGGTTTCCTTGGGTCTCGAGGAACCATCACCATTGTTCCATGTTTATTAGGAAACAACATGCAACTCCCATCATTCATGATGTACCCTCTAATAAAAAAAGACCAATATCTCCCAAGAACTACTGCATAAGATGGAGGAAGATCAACTAATGTAATTGTGAACATAATTGTAACATGTGGGTTAACACTTATCCAAGCATAAAAATATTTAATCTCTCCATATGTTGGAACCTTCCTTGAATCAATTATGTATATGATCTCTCTAGTTTCATAATATTTGGTGCAACCCATACCAAGTGCTTCCATTACTAATAACGACATTATGTTATTTGTGGCTCCCATGTCAATCATGCAATTATGAAGCACAACATCATGATTTACTATTGTAATATAAAAAGGTGGAACTTTTCCTTTTGGTTTGGTTGTTGATATATTTTGTTGCTACTTTGAATTTGATACAACAACTTCAATTCTATGACTTGGCTCATCTAAAATTTTAAGGATATTTTACCTTTGTTGTGGGATTTTACAACTTCCATGAATGGTAGAGTAATCCTTAATTTTTTCAGATCATCTATTACATTATTTGTCATTTGTTAAGTTGGATGCTTCTTATTTGTATCTGATCCATTTGGTCTTATCTTTTCCTTTTCTTTCTATACATTTTCTTTCTCTTTTACCTTTTCCAAATTTTCTCTTATTTTGGATTTATTTTCTTGTGTTCTTGTTTGCACAACATTGTCTTGTGAGATATAAACTTCTTCATGATCATTAAATATATACATGGATGACTTACATTCATCCATTTTTACAGATTCAAGAGTTTCTTCTTGAATGAAATTATCCTCTTGGTTGTTAGTTATCTCATATTCAAAAATTTCTTCTAAAACTATAACATTTGGATTTGGCACCCTAACTTCCATGTATCTGAACTCTTCATTTGTAACATCATTTACTATTCTTCATCCTTGAACAACATTTCTTCTCTATTCTTGAATAATAATTCTTGGATTAGGAACAAAACTTTCATTTCTTCTTAGTCTTGTCAAATTGTTTTGCATATGTCTAATAGTTCAGTTCATCTGTGCTATCTCCATCCTTTGTCTAGTTTCTTGCATTGTTCTTAGATCATTTATCGTACTAGGAATTAATCTAATTATCCCTCCACCAATTCCTCAATCTCCAATATTTCATGCTCTTTTATATTCAACTCTTCTTGAAGTTGATGGTCCTTGATATGAAATGGAAAGATTATCCATTTTTTTTTGGACATTCCTGAGAATGATACATGGATCAACATTTTTCTCTAGCATAATTTCTTCCATTTTGTCTCTTTATTCATTGCATCATTTAGATTCTCAATTTGTGCAATCCTAATGGAAAATTTCATGTTTGAAGGCATCACATTTTTGTAACACCCATGTATGACTGAAGAATTTGACCAATGATTTTATTGGATCTTATTAAAAGTTCTTAAAAATAAAAAAAAATGAAATACTAGATCATTTCACCCTTTTGACAGGTCTATATTCACCTGAAAATAGTAAGGGGTTACCCCTGGTAAGAAGTCCCAATCATACCTCTCACCATTTGTAATAGGGAACCCATTTGGATTTTGTCCCGACATCCATTTCCGGTTTGGTTTTACCGGTTGTAGCCCGATCCACCGATGAATGTGAGTGATGGATGGTTATGCAAACATAAGATATAGATGAAGACTATGTAAACACAGGGATATAATCTAATTCTAATCTATCCTATCCTATCTAGAAGAGAACTATAGTAATATAATGATTTGAAATGAAATTAAACTATGTATAAACCCCAATTAGACACTTGTCATGAAGGAACACAATTAGAAACACATGCATACAAATCTATAACTTGAAAAGTCTAAGTCACATTTCTACATACATTCACAACTCATTTTCTCAAGAAACGCAATATAAGAAAGAGTAACAAATCTACAAGAAAACATATATTGTGTAAGAATAGTCCATAAACAAACATGCTTACATCTCATGTGAACAACAAACATTCTACTTGTAACAGTTCGTAGTAGAACAACAACACATGTGAGTCTTTATCTCTATCAAAAGTTGGCCCTGAGGGCTTCTCCTTATTAAGAACTCCAAAAATAGTACATGAAAACCCTAAGGAAAACTCTCCAATTTTAGTTGACATTGTATTCCAAAAATAGTTCAGAAGTGTACAATGTTTGAAGAACCAAAAGCCCTTTCTTTGGGTACAATTTTAGTATTTAATAAGGTTCAATGTGACCCATGGCCTCCCTCCTTCCTCTGTGACCTTTCTCATTCCAATGTTTGTATTATTCCCTTTGTAATGATGAGAAACAAAGACAAAAAATTCAATTCAATTTTTTCTTCTAGTGTTAGTGGGACATCATAGATTTCGACCATATGTGCCCTGCACACCATGAAGACTGGCCTAGACATGGGAACATCTTCATCATCCAAATTTGATAGTCGGTCATCCTTATTTAGATATTTTCCTTAGTTTTTCATTACTTCTCCTCTATCACTGCTACATCTGTCATTATTTCTCCTTCGTTGTATTTGGTTGTAGATGGCATCATGAGGATGCTAAGCACGACCCTCCTTCGTTCGGTACCTGACACCATTAAACATACAATAGATGAGAGTAAATATAAATAAAATATCAATATTAATCATTTGAACACAAATAACGGATTTATTAATTAACTTAAATATCATATAAACTTCCCTGCATTTGATTCCTGGTTCACCTGCTCATGATTGAGGCACTCCATTCTCTGGGGATGCCAGCAATGTACTGGATATTAATATTGAAAAATTAATGGAATAATTTAGGAATTTTTAAAATCCTATAACTAGAACTTAGTATATATCGAAAATACCTTTCCAACGGTATAAATAATGTGTGAAATGGACACCTGAGTCAAAAGTTATGGTCGATTTACGAAAGACAGTTTTTAGGTTTTGAAGGAGTTGATGGGAACTCCTCCGATTTGCATCGAAGGAGTTGATGAAAACTCCTCCGATGTGAATAAGAGGCTGAGTTATGAACCTCTCCGGTGTAAGCTAGGGTTATGAACTTCACTGAATGACCGCATTGGTGCACATTCTTTAAACTCTCCATGTGAGTAATTTGGCGAATGATCGTGTTGGTGCGCATTCTTTTAACTCTCCATGCGCAACACACCCTTTTTCAAACATATTTGGGTGAATTGGGTGAAAATAGTATGGTATGGTATTTGAGAACCATACATGGTAAAAAAAAAAATCTTTTGAATCATCAAAGGTTGAAATTGAATTTACTAGAAGGGACATATACCATTCATAGCCTTGCCCCATCAGTGTTTGAAGAAATAATCGAACCATTACATCATCATGTTCCACCAAATGAATCTTGCATAGGCTAAAACATTTTTTCATATGTTTCTTTGGATCAAATAATCCATCTCCTGGAAAGGTTGGCAACACTCCTTGTGGGAGAGTTGGAAACTAATGTTGATCACCGTAAATATTTAAAGGGATATTTCTAACCCTTCTCCATGGAATTATTTGTCTTCTTCTTCTTCATGATTATCAGGAGCCTCTTGATTTATTTCTTCTCTATCAGCCATGATTTTATCCTTTTCTCATTTAGTAGAGGAACTTTTTCTGATTTTTTGAAGTTTTTTGTTTTTTTCTCATTGTTATCGGTCCTTTGTATGATTCCGGCTTGAATTTCTATCCTATATTTTGTGCCTCGCAATTTCTCTTTCCTCCACATGGGCTAGACTCTCCTAGGATTTTTCAATCTCTTTGCGATTTCAGGCTATTGTCAACACTAGATCATATAATTGGTGCAAAACACTTGTCTGATTTTCCAATCAAACTTGCAACTGGGGTTGGTTGCGTTGAGGTTGAGTCATAAATAATTCTGGTCTAAAACCAACTTTCTTTTCTTGTTTCCCCAGTATGATCACCAAAAATGTTGATGTTTGAATCATTTAATATAGAAACAACAAGCTCATGAGGATTAAAGACTCCCCTTCATTTTTTTAGAGGTGGTACTCCTCTTTAAATTATTTAAATCTATGTCTTTGAAAATCTTGGGACGACAAAATTAAAATGGGAGAGTGCTAAAGAGAAAACTCCAAATCTTTATCATTCAAATAAAAAAAAATATTGAATAGAATATACATACATCAAGAATTCCTGAGAGATGGACCAAAAACCTTCACTCATAAAATAAATAAATTTCCAGAAATATAATACAAAGGAAATAATTATAAGAAATATAACATGAATCTCACGTCCATCATAGTTTCAAATATTTTTGATCACATTCATAGGAAGAGAAATGAAGGGCCACATATCAAAGAAGTTTAAATGAGTCTTTTCATTAAAATCAAACCATGATTTGATAGGTTAGTTTCAAATATCTTATACTCAAACGCTGAGAGTTCAAAGATACAATTAAAATTAACCCTAGAGAAGTTCTCTCGAGTTTTCTAAAAAATGAAATAGTTTTTAATAATATTCAAAAAATAAAAGGCGTTCATCCAAAAGTGGAATGTGATATGGCTCGCATGGACCATAAAAAAAAGAAATGAAAAGAAAAGAGCATGAACCAAGCTGAAGAAGGGAGAGAAAAATGCAAGAATTGAAAAGTCAAAAGAAGAGAGCTATCATAAATTCATTTATATTCTCCTTGGGATATATAACGAATATTTGGATGAAGCCTGGAAATAGAAGAGGATGGAAAAATGATGTGATCAATTTTTCACTTACTGTGATGGAACATATCTCCTCATTTGCTTGTTGATGTGCCTTTTTTGTTAAGCCATAAATAGTGGCACATTAACCCTTAATTGGGGCATATTACATTAGTATTTTTATTTTAATTATGTTGGATTGGGTCCATTAGTTGTAATTGTACCTCCTAGTCTCCTATATATATACCAAGGAGACCTTTTCATTTGGAATCATCTTGTATTTGGAAATTTATGTGGTGTATAAGGAGGTTTCCCCCTAGAAGAGGCTTATTATCTAAAATTATCTCTTTTTCAAGGCGTTGAGTACTTATTCTAAGGTTTTTATGCTATTTTGATATTTGGTCTTAAGATTTGGTATCAGAGCTCAAGGTCTTGGGGTTTCAGTGTTGCATATGAGACACCTTGGAAGTTTCGCTATAAATGTTTTTCTACAATTTTTCAGAAGAAACACCTTGGAGGATATTTATTAGATGGACCAAGGAACTTGTGGTTAAAATTTCAGCTCCCGAGGCTTTATACTTTAGGAGATATAGTTTGTGCAAGATTGGGTTCTTGAATCAATTTGAATTTAGTCATTGCGGAATTTTCACTATAAAATTTTTTATTTGACGTTTCAGACATTGAAACTCAAAGGATATTTAGATAAATTATCAAGGTATATGTGATAAAAATTTCAGCTTCCGAGTCATCCTACGTTTTTATATATACCCTGTGTAAGATAGGGTAGCTTACTAGTCATATTAACTAGTCTCAAACATATGTGCCAGGTAAAACAATGATATCTTATTCAATGAACATCCAAATTAAGTGAGACCAATCGCATTGGATCATGGATAGTCTTTAGTATTTTGGGTGCAAGTTTCAGAATCAAATATTAGATATTGTTCTCTTGGAATGCTTTACAAGTACACTCTCCTAGAAGGGAACAAATTAGCAAGGTGTGGGGAAGTTACCATAACTTTCACTTGGAACATCCAATTTTGATCAGACTAGTGGCATTGCAAAGAAGACATATAAGAGAAATACAGAATGAAATTTCAGACCCAGAAGGGCCGAAATTTTGGAGATACAGTAGAAGAAATATCATATAGCAGAACCACCTCCAAATCAAGGTTTAAAAGTGATACGTGGCCAACATGCCACCAAAAAAGGGAACTTATACACCAAATAATCCTTCAGAAAATCCTACTTGGGCTCTTGATGAAGGTGAAGAAATGCATAGGGACATAAATGATTTACAAAAGAAGGCAATAATAAAAGATCAACTACAAGGGATGATGGATTCAACTAAAGCTAAGTTGGAAGTAATAATGGATACAAAGATGGATGGTTTAAAAAGGGATTTCATGGAAGGATTGAAAAATTTGCTAATAGAGAGGCCACCTAAAAGTGAAAATGTATCCCATGAAATTCATGATGAGGACACAATGAATATGAATCAAGAATGGAGAAACTCCAACTTTGGGTTGAAGACCAACCAATTTCCTAAGATCGATATGAGGAAGTGTGTTGGCAAGGATCCAATCACATGGATACTCCATATGGAGCAGTTATTTGATTTACATGATGTGCCACATACATAAAAGGTATGCATTGCATCTTTATAATTAGAACCCAATCAATTTGTGTGGTATCGATGGCTTTTTTATTGCAAATCACTTGTCACTTGGAAAATTTTCATGGAAGAAATGATAGCACACTATGAGGATACAAGGAGTAATATCTTCTTCATCCAATTGATAAATCTCAAGAAAACGGGTTCAGTTGTGGAGCACATTGAGAAATTCCAAAGATTGAATATAAAGGTAACAAATATTCCAGATGAGCACCTGATTGATGTATTCATAGGAACTTTAAAGGATTACATTCAACATGAGGTTCTCCTTTGGGAACCCAAATCTTTGGAGAATGCGTTCAGGGTGAAGAGAAATGTTGAAAGTAAAAATATGGATATATATACTAGAAGGACCACTCCTAACATCTATCAAGAGAATAATGTTACTTCTTCTAAAACACCTCAACCTACAAGGTTGATACCTCAACAATTGGAGGAAAGAAAAACAAAAGGTTTATGCTTTAATTGTGACAACAAGTACAGTAAGGGACATAAGTGTGGTGAGAAGAAATTATTCTACATAGATTGTGAAGAGGAACAAGAACAAGAACACAAACAAGAACAATCTCAAGATGAAAGCATAGAAGAGATTTCTTTTGAAGAGTTGACTCCCACCATATCATGTAATGAATTGAATGGAATTAGCACTCCTCAAACCCTCAAGATTAAAGGATATATCAAAAATAGAAAGGTAATAGTCCTAATTGATTCTAGTAGTACTCATAATTTCATTCACTATAAATGATCCAAATCTCTCAATTTCTTTATATATCCAGTGCCAGAGTTTCAAGTAATGATTTCAAATGGAGATGTTGATTAAGTTTGGTTGTCATTGATGTCAACCGTTGAAGAAAGTTCTGTAGAAAATGGAGGTAGCACAAAGGTTTGGGTAATGGAACCAAGTTTGTTTGATGCTAAGATGACTCATTATTGTCTTGTCATGGTTTATAAGAAATACAAATGGATGAACTCCAAAGTGGTACCCTTATGGTGAAAGCCCTCATGCGAAGACGATTTGTGGATTGAGTTATCCTAGAAGTATGGTTAGAGAATCCATGCTTAATTGTGGAATAATGAGATGAAGGTCAGTGAATTTGTCAGTGAAAATATCCTAGATGGTTAGTTCTTGTCATGCCATTTCCGATGGTATGTAGAACATCACATAAATCCTCACGGCTAGATAGTTATGGCCATGAGAAGTTGGAGGACCCTCATGAGTCGTTTACAAGCCCCAAAAAGTCAAAGTGTTTGAAAAATAAATTATTTAAATAATACAGTTAATGGTGAACTCCCTAAAATAAGGAAATTGGGATGCTACATAAAAGTATAAATAAGAGGCAAGGATCTCTCATTTAAATAACACTTGAACACATTGAATATCTCTTGTTTTGTGAGGATTATTGCAAGTATTCATAGATACATCTAAAGTTGTGAAAGTCTGAGGTAGTACGAAGGGTTGATGTTGAAATTCTTGGAATTACAATAAATACTAAAAACCCTATTTTCTGAGGCGTACATAGGTTGACAGTGTATCAGGGTGCATACATACTGAGGCATACGTAGGCTGACAGTGTATTAGGGTGCGTACATGTTGATAAATCCATGGAAACTTGAGAATATGAAGATGCAGAGGTTCTATATTCTAAGATCAAGATCCCAGGAAGGTCTATAATGCTCAGATACATCAGATCTATTCATTGGTTCAAAATGTATGTCTTATTTCTATGAATAGTTGGATTTTGATCTATGCATTAGAAATGGTTATGGAGATTTTAGGATTCTCCCTAGAATGACTAGTGGTTTCATGGGATCTCCTGTATAAGTCAGATCTTCAGAAATACAGTACTGCTATATTTATCATTAATACTTCTTGTTGAGGCACATCTTGTATTTCTTGGCATATGGCTAAGGGTTTGTGGTACATGGTTGAGAGCTTGTATTTGTGAAGTGGTTGATGTATTGAGAGGTTGAATATCATAAAGGGGTTGCTGACTAGATCATGTGAGGGTTATTATACTTGTTCATGATTACACACACCTATATGGCACATGACTAGAGAGAGATATATATGCTTTGGGTAAAGGTTATGTATGAGGATGGATGCATAGGGTACAGTTACAATCTAGATACAGTGACAGGTTACAGATCTATGTGAAAGAAGTTACACAGGGTCAAAAGTTCTCAGAAGAAAGAAAACCCTAGTTTTCAAAAGGCATACATGGGTTGCATAACAATTTGGTCGCATACATACATGGGCTGCATAATAGATAGGGCACGTACATATGCATGTTGCAACACTAGAGGTCGCGTACCTGTTGTATATTTGTTGATACATGTTCAGTTCAAGGACATGTTGATTACAAGGCAGTTGTATAGGTTGGATGCAGGTTAGTGGTACAGGTTGATACAGTTGTAAAGTGGTATATATCACAGTGATAGTGTGACATTGGTTTCATCATTCTACTTATACATTAGGGTTGTTCGACGGGGCAAGGATAGGTGGTTGTATCCACCTTCCGGTTGTATCCGGAGAACATAGGGGGTTGTAGCCAGAGAATTGGGGAGTTGGAGCTTCCCTCAGGTTGTAGCCTGAGAAACCAGGGGGTTGGAGCCTCCTTCCAGTTGTAGTTGGAAAACAAAGGAAGTTGGTGCTTCCAATGAATGTAATTCTTCAATACATATAAGAAAAATCATTCCATGGTTTTCTCCCACTTTGGGTTTCCACGTAAAACACTGGTGTACTGTGTATGTGTATGATTATTCATTTGTTCATTGCTTATTTACTCTGTAGTTATTGGATGATAATGATACATTGATATAACACTTGGATTATATGATTAAAAATGATTATATTGCTCTATTATTGATTCACCACCCCTCTCAGAAATCCAACAATTGGTTTTATAGAAAATTCCTTCAGAAATCAATTTAACCACTGAAAGGTAGATCATGGAGAGAAACAACTTGTATAAAAATGGAATACCATAGTTTGATGGACAAAAGTATGCATTTTGGAGCATAAGGATGAAGACATATATATAGGCACAGGGATTTGAAATTTGATAATCAATTGTAGATGGATACATAGTACCAACAGTTCCACCAACAAATGACAAAGTAGTGAAACTCGGTCAGAATAATTCCAAAGCCACAAATGAAATTCTAAATGGTATTGGTGAAACGATATTCACCAAAGTTGCACATTGTAAATATGCTAAAGATATTTGAGACAAACTTCAAAATATTTATGAAGGAGATTCAAAAGTCAAAGAAACAAAGCTTCAAACTTACAGAGGTCAGTTCGAACAACTAAAGATGAAGGAAGATGAGAATATTGCAGCTTACTTCTTACGAGTCGATGAAATAGTAAATAAAAGCATGGGATTGGGAGAAGAAATTCAATAATCTATAATTGATCAAAATTTACTAAGATCTCTTCCTATGATATTTGACCCTAAGATATCAGCACTAGAAGAAAGAGCAGATATAAACTCAATAAGAATGGACGAACTACATGGAATCTTCACGGCATATGAAATGAGAACTGAACAAGAAAATCAAGATGTAAAAGAAGCATCCTTCAAATCATCCAAAATATCAAAGCAAAAGAGAAAGCAACAAGAAAAAGAACATAGCAACAATAGTGATGTCTCAGAAGATGATGAAGAAGTGGCCAACTTTGTTAAAAGACTGAACAAAGGAACTGACGACAAGTATAGAGGTAATCTTTCTTTAATTTGTTTTAATTGTGATGGTATTGGTCATTTTTATAACAAATATCCTCATAAGAAAATGATAAATGATGAAGGTTACTAAAAAAACAAACAAACATATAAAGGAAAAAGAACCACACATAATTTTTTTAAGAAAAGATTATGTACCAAAGAAGACATCTCATCATCAGATGAAGATGAAGTCAGTGACAGTGAGAAAGAAATAGTTCTATTCATGGCAGTAGAAGACTCTGATAAATAAGACTCTGAAGAAGAATATGAAGAATCTGAAGAAGAATATGAGGAAGTCGAAGAAGAAATTGAAGAGGTAGAAGTTGAATACCAAGAAGAATTGTTGAGTTCCATAGAAGTTATTGAAAAATAAAAGAGGAAAAACAAGAAGATACAAGTGGAATTAAAAAAGAAAGAAGACACTCAAGAATTAGAACAAATGATCAAAAATTTGAAGGTTCAAATTGAAGAAGCACTCAAAGAACAACTAGAAGGAAGAGACAAGATCATTGAAAATTTGGAAGCAGAGATTGTCACATTAAGAAATGATCTTCAAAAGAAAAATATGCAGAACAACTCAAAAGTTTTGAATGACATTATCAATAGTCAAATGCCTAAACATGACAAGTCCATACTTGGATACAATCAGACATAAAAGGGATCGAGCTCCAAAACATCAGAAAAATAAACATATCCAAAAATCTATGCAGAAAAATAAAAGGGGATAAGAAGATCTACAGAGAAAATTATAGGGACACTCCTCCACCGAGCAGATTCAGATTTCAGAATCAACGATCGATAGAAATGTATAGGTCTTAGGAAGAAGAAGGATTCATAAGAGCACCTCCTTTCAGGAGATCTTCAAATCCCAGATATCAAACTATGTTTTTTGGTTTATGTTATGGATGTAATAATTTTGGACATAAAGATGTGAATTGCAGAGCTAACAACATGAACATAAACAACTTTGAAAGTCATACACAAAAGGGTTATCCAAGAAGGCCTAGTGAAACACAAAGAAGACGTTACAACAAGTTTGAATCATTAAGCACTGAAGTGGAATGCTACAAGTGTAACAAATTTGGACACATGGCCAAAGATTGCAGAATCACAATCCCTCCTAGAGAACCACAATAGAACAACAACAATCACAGATAGAAACCTCAGAAAAGGACATGGATAAGAAATCAAAATCAGTACAACAATGAAGAATGCACACTCGATCTACAAGCTAAGTAGAAGAAACATGGTTGGTATGTTGACAGTGGTTGTTCAAAACACATGACAGGTGATAGAGACATGTTTCTTACATTAAAAAAGGAAAGAGATGGATCAATATCCTTCAGAAATGAAGATTCAACTAAAATCATTGGAAAGACATAGTCATAATTGGGAACAAGAATACAAAAGGCATAAAATGTTCTACTAGTAGAATATATGAAACATAATCTTCTAAGTGTGAGTCAAATGTGTGACCAAGGTCATAAAGTTACTTTCAATTCACAAAAGTGCGAGATAAGAAAAGAAGGTTCAAGAAAATTGATTTCTATAGCTGTAAGAACTTCAAGCAACATATATGTGTTAAGTGAAATTGGAAATGAAAAGTGTTGTCTAGGAAAGGAATATGAAAGTTGGCTATGGCACAAAAGAATGGGTCACATACATTTTGATAACCTTGTCAAAGTCAGCAAAAGAGAAGTGGTCAAATAAATTCCCCAGATCATGAAACCAACCAACACTTTATGCAAGCATTGTCAACAAGGAAAGAAAACAAAGACAATGTTCAAATCAAAGGAATATTCAATGACAAGACCACTAGAAATTGTGCATACTGATCTATTCGGACCAACTACAAAAAAGGGTTTAAAAGGTGAGAAATACTTTATGTTATTAGTTGATGATTATACAAGAATGACTGCAGTTTTCTTTCTCAATAATAAGTCAAATTATTTTGAAAACTTCAAGATCTACAAGGAAATGGTTGAAAATGAAATGGATTCAAAAATCAAAATCTTGAGATATGATAATGGAGGAGAGTTCACTTAAAAGGAAATTATGGACTACTGCAACAATCATGGAATAAAAAGGCAATTCTTCATTTCTAGAACACCTCAACAAAATGGAGTTGTTCAAAGAAAGAACATGACAGTACAAGAAATGACTCAAACAATGCTAATGGATTCCAAATTGATAGATATATTTTGGACACAGGCAGTGCATACAACAGTTCACATTCAAAACAAAGTAATTCTCAGAAACAACACTGACAAAAATCCTTATGAGCTATGGAAAGGAAGACCAAAAAATGTGAAGCACTTCAGAGTTTTTGGAAGCAAATGCTACATCAAAAGAGAAGATGGAAGAATGAGAAAGTTTGACTCTCATGTGGACAAAGGAGTACTTTTTGGTTACTCAAGTACAAGGAAATATTACAAGTGTTACAACCTGATATTGAACAAAGTTGTGGAAAGCATCAATGTAACAATTGATGAAACAAGTAGACAAGAATTAAAGGAAGAAGAAAATGAATCAATGGAATATCTTTATGAAGAAGGAACAAAAGATGAAAAAGAAGGGGAATATGAAGAGGATCCGACAGAAGCAGAAGAGCAAGTTCAATAAGTGACTCCAAATACACCTAGCAGATGAGTACATAAGAGTTATCCTTCAGATCAGATTATCGGAAACAAAGATGTAGGAGTTGAGACTAGAAGAAGAATATGTTCACCAGAACAAACACACCTAGCACTCTCATCTACGATTGAACCAACCTGTTTTGAAGAGGCCAACAAGGATGGATTTTAGAATAAGGCCATGAATGAAGAATTGGATCAAATAGAGAAAAATGACACTTGGGAATTAGTTGTAAGACCAAAGGATAAGAATGTGACCGGCACAAAGTGAGTATATAGGAATAAATTGAATGAATATGGACAGGTTACAAGGAACAGAGCTATATTGGTATGTAAAGGATATGCACAGGTTGAAGGAATCGACTTTGAAGAGACATTTTCCCCAATTTCCATAATGGAAGAAATGTGATTGATTTTAGCATATGCATGCTCCAAAAATATTAAAGTATATCAGATGGATGTAAAATCAACTTTTCTGAATGAGGAAATTGAAGAAGAAGTCTAAATTGAACAACCAGAAGGATTTCAGTTATCAGAGAACACATATTATGTGTGTAAATTAAAGAAGGCCTTGTATGGTCTAAAACTGGCTCCTAGAGCATGGTACTCTAGACTGGATAAATATCTACAGCAGGCAGGGTTCAGAAAAGGAAGTGAAGACAACAACCTTTACATCAAGGTAAGTCAATATAATATTTTATTAATTTAAGTTTATGTTGATGATATTAGTTTTGGTAGTGATGATGATAGGTTAAGCTAGAAATTTACAAAGTATATGATGAATGAATTTGAAATATCATTAGTTGGAGAACTATCCTTCTTTCTAGGACTTCAGATATGTCAAAGCAACCAAGGAATTTTTATTTCTCAAACCAAGTATATAAGAGAAATGCTAAAGAGGTTCGTAATGGAAGATTGCAAACCAATTATCACTCCCATGCAAACCAGTTGCAAGTTGAGAAAAGATGGTGATTCAAAGTCTACATATCAGAGGAAATACAAGTCAATGATTGGTAGCCTACTATATGTGACAACATCTAGACCAGATGTAATGCAGGCAGCTGGAAAGGTGGCATGATTTCAAGAAGCACCAAAGGAATCACATGTATTAGAAATGAAGAGGATTTTCAAATATCTCAAAGGAACAAAAGTGTTTGGATTATGGTATCCAAAAAGAAAGGATATATCACTTATTTCCTACACAGATGCATATTGGGAAGGTTGTATTGATTATCGACAAAGCATCAGTGTAGAAACATTCTACTTGTGTGAGTGTTTAGTATCACGGATAAGCAAGAAACAATCATTAGTATCTTTATCTACAGCCAAGGCATAGTATATTGTAGAAACAACATGTTGTACACAAGTTATTTGGGTGAAACAAACTTTGATAGATATACAGGTTGAGTATGACGAGCCCATTCCAATCTATTGTGATAATACAAGAACCATCAGTATCTCAAAAATCCCAATGAGACACTCCAAGACAAAGCACATTCCTATCAAGTATCACTTTCTACGAGAATAGGTTGCAAAAAATAACATCAGAGTTGAGTATGTGGGCACAAAAGAACAAGTGGCAGACATCTTTACAAAACCACTTCCACGGGAATCCTTTGAGTATCTTCGCCAAAGACTCATAGTTATTTCTACTCCAAAATGAATTCTTTTGAATGCTTATCTTATATGTCTTAGATGTACATGAGGAAGCACCATAAAGAGGACAATTCAGTTAGGGGGAGTAGCCTTGGATGGAATGATAACTTTTCCATTGATGACAAAGGGGGAGAGATTTATCAGATGCAGAGGACAAAGGCATGATTCCAAGGGGAGCAATGGTCACAGAGATGCAGAGGACATAGGCATGGTTCCAGGGGGAGCATAAGTGATATGACTTCATTATTGCATGACATGATTTCAGTATTGCATCAAAGTGTTTCCATCAATGCCAAAGGGGAATATTATTGATTAAGTTTGGTTGTCATTGATGTCAACCCTTGAAGAAAGTTCGGTAGCAAATTTTGGTAGCACAAAGGTTTGGGTAATGGACCCAAGTTTGTTTGATGTAAATATGACTCATTATTGTATTGTCATGGTTGATAATAAGTACAAATGGATGAACGCCAAAGTGGTACCCTTATGGTGAAAGCCCTCATGGGAAGACGCTTTGTGGATTGAATTATCCTAGAAGTATGGTTATAGAACCCATGCTTAATTGTGGAATAATGAGATAAAGGTTAGTGAATTTGTCAGTGAAACTATCCTAGATGGATAGTGCTTGTCATGCCATTTCTGGTGGTATGTAGAACACCACATAACTCCTCATGGTTAGATAGTTATGGCCATGAGAAGTTGGAGGACCCTCATGAGTCATCTAGAAGCCCCAAAAAGTCAAAGTGTTTGCAAAATAATTATTTAAATAATAAAGTTAATGGATAAATCCCTAAAATAAGAAAGTGGGATGCTACATAAAAGTATAAATAAGAGGCAAGGCTCTCTCATTTAAATAACACTTGAAAACATTGAATATCTCTTGTTGTGTGAGGCTTATTGCAATTATTCATTGATACATCTGAATTTGCAAAAGTTTGAGGTAGTACGAAGGGTTGATGGAGAAATTCTTGGAATTACAATGAATACTAAAAACCCTATTTTCTGAGGCTTACATGGGATGAAAATGTATTAGGGTGCGTACATATTGAGGTGTATGTAGGATGGTAATGTATTAAGGTGCCTACATGTTCATAAATCCATGGAAACTTGAGAATATGAAGATGCATAGGTTCTAGATTCTGAGATGAAGCTCCCAAGAAGGTCTACAGTGCTCAGATACATCAGATGTATTCATTGGTTCAAAAGGTGTGTCTTATTTCTATGAATAGTTGGATTTTGATCTATGCATGAGAAATGGTTATGGAGATTTGAGGATTATCCCTAGAAAGACTAGTGGTTGCATGGGATCTTCTGTATAAGTCAGATCTACAGAAATACAATGATGGTATATTTATCATTGATACTTCTTGTTGAGGCACATCTTGTATTTCTTGTCATATGGCTAAGGGTTTTTGGTACATTGTTGAGATCTTGTATTTGTGAAGTGGTTGATGTATTGAGAGGTTGAATATCAGAAAGGGTTTGATGGCTAGATCATGTGAGGGTTATTATACTTGTTCATGATTTCACACACCTATATGGCATATGCCTAGAGAGAGATATATATGCTTTGGGTAAAGGTTATGTATGAGGATGCATGCATAGGGTACATTTATAGCCTAGATATAGTGACAGGTTACAAATCTATTTGAAATAAGTTACACATGGTCATAAGTTCTTAGAAGAAAGAAAACCCTAGTTTTCAGAAGGCACATGCAGGTTGCATAACAATTTGGTTGCGTACATATGTGGGCTGCATAACAGATAGGGTGCGTACATACGCGTGCTGCAACACTACATGTCACGTACCTATTGTATTTTTGTTGATAAATGTTCATTTCAGGTACAAATTGATTACATGGCAGTTGTACAAGTTGGATGCAGGTCAGTGGTACAGGTTGATACAATTTTATAGTGGTATATCTCACAATGATAGTGTGATAGTGGTTTCATCATTATACGTATACATCAGGGAGGTTGGACAGGGCAAGGATAGGTGGTTGTAGCCACCTTATAGTTATAGTCAAAGAACATAGGGGGTTGTAGCCTCCTTCTAGTTGTAGATAGAGAATTGGAGAGTTGGAGCTTCTCTCAGGTTGTAGCCTGGGAAACTAGGGGGTTGGATCCTCCTTCCAGTTGCAGCTGGAAAACAAAGGAATTTGGTGCTTCCAATGAATATAATTCTTCAAGACATATAAGAAAAAACATTCTGTGGTTTTCTCTTGCTTTGGGTTTCCATGTAAAACACTGGTTTATTGGTATGTGTATGATTGTTCATTTTTTCATTACTTATTTACTCTGCAGTTATTGGATGATAATGCTACATTGATATAACACTTGGATCATATGGTTAAAAAGGATTAGATTTCTCTATTACTGATGCACCCCCCCTCTTAGTAATCCAATAGGAGGAACTATCAATTGCTCACGAAAATGCCATAATATCAATATTACTATGAGGGAATATGTAATGAATAGTCCAATGATTTCTATACCCATGGGTGGTGTTGATGTTGTACCAATGGTTACAATCATTGGGAACAATGTATTTTGATTTTCAAGAACTTTTCATGAAATTTTCATTGGAAGGAAATGATATTGAGTTAAGGGGTATCAAAGGGAAACCCAGTAAGGTGATAAGCTCTAATGTCATGAAAAAATTATTGAAAAAAGGGAATCAAGGTGTAATTGTACAACTATGCTCACTAGATGTTCAAATATCTAAGCCATCTATTCCCCTAGATATCCAAGGGATCATTGATAAGCATTCCAAAGTATTTGAAGATATTCCCAGAGGTATTCCACCCACTCGCAATCATGATCATGCTATTCACCTAATTGTTGTGGGTGGGAAACCCCCCTACAGAATAGCATTAAGGGTTCTGTAATGCATGCAGAAATGACCTAAAGTCTCCTACTTTTTACCAACATCCCAATCATAATCCCCATTATTCATATGCAAATACAAGGTTAAAAAGATAAAGTTATTGTACCTTAGTTTCTGTGTTTGATGTCGATCCTTTAATGTTTGGTCGCTCCTTGACTGCAAATATCCTCCCAATGCTGACCTACATTCACATAAAGAAAAACAAAGAACTCCACATGCATATGATCTATGAACTAATGGGTTAGAGATTCTATCAAAATATAATCAAATTTAAATATTGACAATCTCATATGGTGGGATAGGAAAAGTACTTCTTTTTATTAGTCTCACAAGAGTAACCTTACAATAGTGAGATCAACCACTACTCCTTGAATCTAGTCCTGGGATCCTCTTTAGTTGTGCTCCAACTACTTTTGTATATTCTTCTCTTCACACACTAGTTGCAAAAGGTTGGGACAAAGGGAATGCGAAATCAGGTAGAGTTTCTTGACAATTATTTTCCTCTTACAAATGGGAACCCTAACCCTTCTTTTATAGGCTAGAAAAGGCTAGGTATTTGGACGAGTAACCAGCTATGGGCGGTCAAACGGTTTAGGTAACTTACCCAAAACTATGGGTTCCGTTTGCAACTTTCCATTTTTTGTGCTTTTGTAGGTATACACGAGCTGTAGTAGGCCAACCAACATATACACGCATGCAGTAGTGGAGAAGAGAGTGCGTGCCTTAGAAAATGGTGTTTTTAAGAAGAGTTGTTCAGTAGTGGATTGGAAAAATATGTAAAATGAGATGGCCTGATGCCAGGTAAGCATATCTAGTGCAAATTAGGGTTATAGCATATGCCCCCTAATGTGTGAGGTCAGAAGAGCATCTGATGGCCGAAATAAATTATCAATCTTCACCAACATACGAAACAAGTGAGCCCAGAGACCAGAGTTCGGGAGGTGCCATCTGCAAAATAACAATTGTCTCACCAAGGCGGGCATACCCATGCTCAGAATGAAATAAAATCATGGCTACCAATCAAATACACTGTAGATCCATGTCATATAACTATATAAAGTGTAGCCGCGAGCAATACACAAAGGATCTACATCTTGAAATCAAAAAGATATACATGTATAGTATCCATATTCAAGAAGCGAATAAGGCCTGATGGCTAGAGATGAGGCCTTCATAGCTTGAGAAACAGCTTCAAAATCTTCACAACTCGGGTAGGAGTGTAATATGAGTGTACGACTTCACTACCTAGAGGTCTTCGATGACTTGTCAGGAATGGACTAGAGGATTTTGATGATCATGCTGAGGGCTTCATGGACTTCGAACAAAGAATTTATTGGGCTTTCAGGATGGCTGAGCATGAGGTAAAGAGACAATCTACAGAGGGACCGACTCAAGCTTGGTAAAAAATTCTCTTGGACAATAGCACTACAAGTGATGAGACTCTGGCAACATGATGTTGGCATAAGTTCACGATGCAGGAGGCAACACAAACTCTCTATATGTTTGGAAGAATAACCAAATGGAGGAGGACACAACTCTATGTAGCGAGAAAAACTTCCTAAGGTCATATTAAATCCCAAGTCTTGACGAACAAATGAAAGGATGTGCTTTGTCCAAGGGAGACTCATTGTGCTGCCAACAAAAAAGAAAATACTTTTCCCTTCCTCTTTTTGGGGTATATTTGATTTTTTTGTCTTTTTCAATAATTGNGGTACAAATTGATTACATGGCAGTTGTACAAGTTGGATGCAGGTCAGTGGTACAGGTTGATACAATTTTATAGTGGTATATCTCACAATGATAGTGTGATAGTGGTTTCATCATTCTACTTATACATCAGGGAGGTTGGATAGGGCAAGGATAGGTGGTTGTAGCCACCTTCTGGTTATAGTCGAAGAACATAGGGGGTTGTAGCCTCCTTCTAGTTGTAGCTAGAGAATTGGGGAGTTGGAGCTTCTCTCAGGTTGTAGCTTGAGAAACTAGGGGGTTGGATCCTCCTTCTAGTTGCAGCTGGAAAACAAAGGAATTTGGTGCTTCCAATGAATGTAATTCTTCAAGACATATAAGAAAAAACATTATGTGGTTTTCTCCTGCTTTGGGTTTCCACGTAAAACACTGGTGTATTGTGTATGTGTATGATTGTTCATTTTTTCATTCCTTATTTACTCTGCAGTTATTGGATGATAATGCTACATTGATATAACACTTGGATCATATGGTTAAAAAGGATTGTATTTTTATATTACTGATTCACCCCCCCTCTTAGTAATCTAATAGGAGGAACTATCAATTGCTCATGAAAATGCCATAATATCAATATTACTATGAGGGAATATGTAATGAATAGTCCAATGATTTCTATACCTATGGGTGGTGTTGATGTTGTACCAATGGTTACAATCATTGGGAACAATGTATTTTGATTTTCAAGAACTTTTCATGAAATTTTCATTGGAAGGAAATGAAATTGAGTTAAGGGGTATCAAAGGGAAACCCAGTAAGGTGATAATCTCTAATGTCATGAAAAAATTATTGAAAAAGGGGAATCAAGGTGTAATTGTACAACTATTCTCACTAGATTTTCAAATATCTAAGCCATCTATTCCTCTAGATATCCAAGGGATCATTGATAAGCATTCCAAAGTATTTGAAGATATTCCCAGAGGTATTCCACCCACTCGCAATCATGATCATGCTATTCACCTAATTGTTGTGGGTGGGAAACCCCCCTACAGAATAGCATTAAGGGTTCTGTAATGCATGCAGAAATGACCTAAAGTCTCCTACTTTTTACCAACATCCCAATCATAATCCCCATTATTCATATGCAAATACAAGGTTAAAAAGATAAAGTTATTGTACCTTAGTTTCTGTGTTTGATGTCGATCCTTTAATGTTTGGTCGCTCCTTGACTGCAAATATCCTCCCAATGCTGACCTACATTCACATAAAGAAAAACAAAGAACTCCACATGCATATGATCTATGAACTAATGGGTTAGAGATTCTATCAAAATATAATCAAATTTAAATATTGACAATCTCATATGGTGGGATAGGAAAAGTACTTCTTTTTATTAGTCTCACAAGAGTAACCTTACAATAGTGAGATCAACCACTACTCCTTGAATCTAGTCCTGGGATCCTCTTTAGTTGTGCTCCAACTACTTTTGTATATTCTTCTCTTCACACACTAGTTGCAAAAGGTTGGGACAAAGGGAATGCGAAATCAGGTAGAGTTTCTTGACAATTATTTTCCTCTTACAAATGGGAACCCTAACCCTTCTTTTATAGGCTAGAAAAGGCTAGGTATTTGGACGAGTAACCAGCTATGGGCGGTCAAACGGTTTAGGTAACTTACCCAAAACTATGGGTTCCGTTTGCAACTTTCCATTTTTTGTGCTTTTGTAGGTATACACGAGCTGTAGTAGGCCAACCAACATATACACGCATGCAGTAGTGGAGAAGAGAGTGCGTGCCTTAGAAAATGGTGTTTTTAAGAAGAGTTGTTCAGTAGTGGATTGGAAAAATATGTAAAATGAGATGGCCTGATGCCAGGTAAGCATATCTAGTGCAAATTAGGGTTATAGCATATGCCCCCTAATGTGTGAGGTCAGAAGAGCATCTGATGGCCGAAATAAATTATCAATCTTCACCAACATACGAAACAAGTGAGCCCAGAGACCAGAGTTCGGGAGGTGCCATCTGCAAAATAACAATTGTCTCACCAAGGCGGGCATACCCATGCTCAGAATGAAATAAAATCATGGCTACCAATCAAATACACTGTAGATCCATGTCATATAACTATATAAAGTGTAGCCGCGAGCAATACACAAAGGATCTACATCTTGAAATCAAAAAGATATACATGTATAGTATCCATATTCAAGAAGCGAATAAGGCCTGATGGCTAGAGATGAGGCCTTCATAGCTTGAGAAACAGCTTCAAAATCTTCACAACTCGGGTAGGAGTGTAATATGAGTGTACGACTTCACTACCTAGAGGTCTTCGATGACTTGTCAGGAATGGACTAGAGGATTTTGATGATCATGCTGAGGGCTTCATGGACTTCGAACAAAGAATTTATTGGGCTTTCAGGATGGCTGAGCATGAGGTAAAGAGACAATCTACAGAGGGACCGACTCAAGCTTGGTAAAAAATTCTCTTGGACAATAGCACTACAAGTGATGAGACTCTGGCAACATGATGTTGGCATAAGTTCACGATGCAGGAGGCAACACAAACTCTCTATATGTTTGGAAGAATAACCAAATGGAGGAGGACACAACTCTATGTAGCGAGAAAAACTTCCTAAGGTCATATTAAATCCCAAGTCTTGACGAACAAATGAAAGGATGTGCTTTGTCCAAGGGAGACTCATTGTGCTGCCAACAAAAAAGAAAATACTTTTCCCTTCCTCTTTTTGGGGTATATTTGATTTTTTTGTCTTTTTCAATAATTG
>JZKD02S1434888.1:1508357-1537386 GCA_000966675.3 Picea glauca
GGATACAACCTACAACAAAACCCGCTGTAACTTCCTCTTCTTTCTCTCATAGTCTCCTCTCTCAGAATACAATATTCACCATCATCCATAGCCGCAATACATTTCCCTCATAAAACAGGGTTGCCTTCTAGGGAAAAAAACCCTAACATAATCTCTACCGTTAGATTTGTGACCTTATAATGAACGGTCCATATTTACAATGAAATTACAATATACTTTTACTCTGCACTCCCCCACGTGGAAGAGTCTACATACTTCTAGGGTGTAAATACTTCATGGGGTATAACCACGGCTGAAAGCAAGGACCTCTGAATCAGGAAGATAATCAGGCTCCACAACCAACACTTTCTGCTTCTAGAGAGAAGGATACCAAGTATGAACCGAGTCTATTTTAGGATCAACTTGGCTTGACAAGTTGAGTCCTTGAAATACATGACAGTTTACAATGGAGGAGATCAGGTAGACAGACATATAAAATTTTCTATGTTTCTTGAAATTTGACAACAAAAATGATATCTCAAAAGATACAATTTTAGACCAATCGAAAATTCTTTTCCCTTGACTAGAATAATGTAAGATGTAAAGATCCCCCAGGGTGTAGAATAGTCAATAATGCAGTGTACTGTTAAGGCACTTTGTTATGTAAAGTCACCAGTTTGAAACCTTCAATTTACCTTGCGTGCCACATGAGAGCCTGCGTTGGCTTGCCTGGGGTTATAGTGGTAGCAGTGGGATAACACAACCATGTGTCACGCAAGTATGTGCCCAACTAGTTGTTGATTTCCCTAGTCAAAAAATAAATGTAAGATGTAAATAGTCAAATGAGGGATAGTAATAGTTGATCCCTGTCCCCATACCCTAGAAAGTAACCAGGCCATTTCTTTATAAGGTGTGTTAAATAAACTTACCTAAATCATAGATAAATCTTCTGACACTGTGGTTAGGTCTTCAAGACATTTGTTATAGCAAGATTTGCCTCACCCTATGCAATCTTACACAAAAGGCCTTTTTCCATTTCCCTATGCAGACTTATCATCCCTGTTTATAAAATGTAGAGCTAAAAATCATATTTTTCCACATGTACGCATCTTGCCTACTATACAACATGCGTATACGTAAGCTGCTCCACTACAACCTATGTACATCGGGATTTGTGCCAAAAAATGAAAATTAATGTCGGGTTTCCATGTCACAATAGGAGATCTATGATCCTTGGCCTTCCATATACTGGAAACATTCTGACTCGACCCTTCATTTCCATTTGAAGGCTATAAATGGGCCAATTATGAGATATGGAAAAGAGGAGAAATAATTCAACTTTGATAGCAAAGTTACTATGGAGAAATTATTTACTTCATATTGAGTTTGCATCCCTTTGTCCTTTAAGTTTGAACATAGTGTTCATCCCCCAAGATCTTCCCTTATTGATTGAGAACCTTATTCCTTCTCTATTATGAGCTTTCCTTTGGTGGAGGATTGAAGTGGTGGAGGCCCAGCTGGAAGGAACTTAGTTTCTCAGTTCCGAACCATGTCGACATGAAAGTCTGTAACATTTTCACTTCTGATGATCATATATTAATAGAAATACTCTTTTCCCGTCCAAATGATATCTTGCAAATATTTGAATTATTATTCCATGGGCGTATTTGTCATGTTTATTAATGGATTATGCTATTGAATGTGCTAACATAATTTATTATCACCATATGCTTGCTTTTGTTGGTTGTTGAGGACTAGTTGAAGGTATATTACTTTGGGTCAAGTGCTCAATGGTGGAATTCATTGAACATCTGTATGATGTAGGACTTTTATCTTGTCTTTCTAGCATATTTGTTTACATAGCATACTTGAGAAGAGAGTTGATTTCTACAATCATTTCCATTTGTTGTGGTTTACCCTAGCCATAGAGAGATTTTCCTTGTAATAGAATTGGCGACCATACTTGGGATTGAATCTTCTTTCTTAGGGTTTGGAGTACTTTTCTCCTTAGATTGCTCTCATTCCTATTGTGTTTCTTGTCATATCATTGCTTCACAGCCTCTGTTCACTCTGGGTCTGATTTTTTTAGTTTTCTCCCTTGCCTGGCCTTGTTTTTGAAACATATACACGATTTTTGGCTTGACAGTCACGTATATACGGGGGTTGTCCCTCTGCAAGCTGCGTACATATGCTTTGTTTTCCTAAACAGTCGCATACATCAAATTTAATTGCTTTTTTTCTAGGTATGGTGGTTGTTGGGTGGGATTTGATGTTTTCTGAGTCTTCTTGGGTCTCTGTAGTGCCTGTTAAGTGTTTGTGGGATGACAAGAAACCTGTCTTTGGTTGAATTTTTGGGTAGAGTATTTCTCATCATATTTTCATTTTGATTGTCCTTGTACATTGGACTGGGTGTTTTGCTACTTGGTATCCTTCTTGAGTTATTTGTTTCTATACAAAATAGAGTTTATATATCAAGTTGCTTTTCAGTCCATGCATTTTCATTTTTTATTATATTGAAAATACAAAAATATTAGGCATTTTGCATTTCTTGGAATTTTGGTCTTTTGATTCCTTGTCATTAGCTTAGTGCATGTAATGAAAGATTGCATTTTTACTTCAGAATTGCAGAATTGAAATTGAAAATTGCATTTGTTTTTAGAAGAATATCATTCATTGAAAATTGAAGTTAGGAATTTTCATTATATTCATATTTACCTTTCTTTCTAAGTCATAACATCATGAGTTTCACTACCATACCTTTTTGAGTAATCATGAACACTAAAATTAACGTTATAATTTAAAATTCATTAGGATTTAGGGTGCACAAACTAGCTTATGATTTAGTGCCTTGGAATAGGATTTTGTTGGTAAACTTCTCCAAGGCAATCAAATCAACATATGTGGCTAAGAAAGGGAGTGGAGAAATCCATTGTATAATTGGTAATATCAGGAGGCTCCGCTCACACTAGAGTTAATCATGAGGTCATGTGAGGTTGGTTGAATGGATATCCCCCCAATATCTTCTTAGTGTCAGAGATATTTTTGGGGATCTATTCGTATCTGGGGATCTTTCTAGTGCCTTTACCTCCATGAGAGGTAGTAATTTCAAGGTTTGGGGCTTTGCTACCCTTCCCATATGGTGGACCTGACTTATGACTGCTCGCCTATGCATCGGTTATACATTTGTTTATTAATTGCTTGACTTAGGTGCCACATAGGTTACTTGCATGGGTTATTCTTCAGGTACTCTGGGTCAGAAAAAGGTCAGACAACACACAACCTTTATGGAGGATTACCTCTCCCGGGGGGATCTGACCGACTAGTTTTTAATCCCACGAAATCCCTTATAACTGATTCTATTACCTCCAATTTTTAGCAGGGAGTCTCAGGCCCCTCTTGGGTGAGACATACCTTCTTTAGGGAGGGAGGCCACTTTCAACCACTTTACCTCATTTGTGTGCATATTGGCCGTTTGAATTTTGGTGTGCTATTTGATTACTAGTTGGCCTTAGGATTTATTTTTTGTCTTTAGAGTCTTAAGTCATCGTGGAGTCAAACCAACGTCCCCGATGGCCCCGTCGCTTGTTACAGTTACCACTAGATTTTGAGTCTTTGCCTTCTAAAAGGCGTAGAGTTATTAGGCGTAGTATACATACATCCACTATTCAGACTTGTGATTATACAAGGATGATTATTGAACCTAGTCTTCATAACACTGGGAGCCCTTTGACTCCCACACCTACTATAGTTAATGTCACCCCTTCGACTCCTATGACCACAATGGTTGTAGTGCGAGAGGCACCTATCATTACTATGGCTCGACCTATAGTGAATTCTCAATCTACTGCCTCAAACCCTTTTGGGTCTCTTGGTCACTCACTGGGCTATAATGTCTAGTCCATCCCTATGGTCTCTAGTCCTTTTTCCTATGGTATGTCAAAATTTACTTCGCAATTTTCGAATGCCATCCTAGCTGCTGGCCCTAATTCTAGCATTGGGCTTGGGGGAACTACAACTCCTTACACTCCATTTTAGTTTGGTGGTTCTCAAATTCCTCAAACGACTCCTAATATGGGAGGTATTCTTGCTTTTAACCCTAGGTCTAATCCTTTTGCTTCTAGGTGGAACAATCAACCTAGAAGACAAGTTTCTGCTGAAGTTTAGTCCTATACCCCTACCTCCTCAGTGTCGATTCCGACCAATATGTTTGGCATGTCAAATCCACCTCTATCCTCCGGATTCACACCCAGAGGAGGTTAGTTTCAAGCTTTGGACAATCCATAACCTAGATCCAATCCGGCTAGGGGAAATTTTTATAACCCCCATCAGAAAATTCCTACTAGAATGTTTCCCAACCAACCTTTTATGAATCATCCCATAGGAGGGCCTTAAAATCCATGATAGGTCCATGGTTCTTACTAGAACCTTGGATGGGTTGTAGTTCCTCAAACACAATATTTCTTGGGAGCTTGGGGACAAATGCCGCAACCCTGTCTCCCTTTTTTGGCCACACTTAATCTGCCAGACTTGTCTAAGTTGATGAACGACCCTATGAGTCATGATCCTACATGGCCCCCCATCCCCACCAATCTTCCTTTGGACATACTAAAGTTCGAAGGTAAGAATGGTGAGGATCCTCATGATCACGTTACTACCTTTCACCTATGGTGCTCCTCGAATTCCCTTAATGACGATTCTATTTGATTAAGATTATTTCAATGCACCCTCATTGGGGTTGCTACAAAATGGTATATCGAGCTACCTAGGGGGCATATGGGACCTTTAATCAGCTAGTGTTGTCCTTCCTTAACCACTTCCAATTATCAATTCATTACGATGCTGGACTAGAAATTTTGTCGACTTGACGCCAGGACACTGCCACTCATATCTCAGATCATATCCATGAGTGGCATAGATGGAAGAGGTTTATTAAGACCTCCATACCCCCGACCTTTTTTTTTAATGGTTCCTTAAATATTTTCACCCTGCTTTCTCAAAGAATGTTGCTACATTCGGGGTTACCACTGAGGAAGAAGAGATCTTTAAAGCCCAACAGTTAGATCTCATATATGCTCAGTTTGGGATGTTATACCACATTCTTCCAGACGCACCACAGTCAACTTACGACCCAAGAAAAAATCCTGAACCTCATGCGAATGGCATTGTAGGCTCCTCCAATGTAAAATCCGCAGACCTGGTGAAAATCCATTTGAAAGAGTTGTCTCTAAACTAGTCTGCAGGAGGGCCAACTTCGTCTGTGTCTTCCAAGCCCACTCAGTCGGCAGATGTAGATTCTGTGCAACCGTCATCCAACCCAAATGGTAACCAACAACCAGGTGGGAATAAGAAGAAAGGACATAATAATCGTAAGGGTGGGAAAAATGGTAATAAATCCAAGGACAATGGTAACAATGAAAAGACGAATAATAATGATGGAGAGGGAAAGAGAGAAAGATGTAAGGTGAAATTTCCCTATAATATTTGTATAGACAACCAGCTTACCCATTTATTCCCCAAACTTGCGGAAGATGCGAGGCTATTATCTCTACTACCCATCGTGCTGATGAATCCTTTTCCACATAACCAACACATGGCCTCGAGTTCCTCAAACGTCGAAAATGTGGTTGGTAGGAGTCAAAACCCATTGTTGCAAGACGACGACCGTTTGTGTATTAATATGGTCAATGAAAAATTTAATGTAGCCACTTGATCTTGAGATTATATCTCTTCACAAGCCATTCCTGGTCTAGAATCTCCTCCTCCTCCTCCAGAGGAAAATTTACAGATTGAAAAACTAGATCCACCGCCTCGTATTCCAAAAGGAGTACTCAAACACTCTACCCACAATCCAAATGCTAGAGCCACCCATAACTACTCCATTGTTGAGGACCTGGGTCAAACCCCTTGTGCGATGTTGACTTTGGAGGTACTCTAGACATGTCCTTCATAGAGGAATGCCTTACTATCTGTGTTAGTAGCTCTAGAACCCAGTGGCTCAAACGTTATCAAGTTTGACATCATAGATGTGAAGCCTCACTTGCCTTACCATGTGGCTTTCCAAATCCATGTGGAGTACTCAAAGTATACCATCAAACATGCGGTTGTTGATGAAGGCGTTGCTACATGTGTAATGTTCCTGATCTGTTGGAAAGCTCTCAGTTCTCCGATTCTTTCTAACTCATCAAACATGTTAACTTCTTTTGACGGTCATTCCTTTTTCCCTCATGATATTTTTCCTACCTTTCTGGTCCAGTTAGGTGGGAAGATGGTAGAGGTCGAGGTATAGGTAGTTGATGCACCTCTTGATTATAACTTATTACTAGGATGCAATTGGACCTATGCTACAACTTATTACTCTTTGTTTTCCTCATGAAGGGAAGATCGTGACGATCGACCAGTTATCCTTTGCGCACTCTAATCCTAATGCATCTATTGGACCATTGATCCCTGTGATAAAAAATTCTCAATCAAAAAATGAGAATATCGGTGTCAGAATGTATTATTCCCTTATGGGTACTTTCAACTTTACGACACCAACTCACCATGTTTATGCCCTGTCCAGTAGCCCCATTTTGATAGGGAGGTCCATTCCTTTCTGCACTTCCTCTTTTAGTGATATGTGGACCTTACCTTCCCCGAATTCGTCTTGTGAAGGTTAGTCGCATGCTGGAATGGCCATGCCACTATCGGTAATGGATATTGTGTATGAAGTTGTTCTTGACTCTTCTGTCGATCTTGATCCTGTTACCTCACTAACGGATGAGGAGGATCCCGTTCTTAGGCCCATGTGGGACACTTTGTTGTCTTGTTCAAATGACTACCTCGATGTTAATTTGCCTTTAGATGAAGCTATCATCGAAGCCATGAATGGTTCCGATAGAGCTTGGGATGATATTCATCACCGCTCTTATTTTCTCCCAGATATTGAAACAATCAAACAAGATGAATTTTGATCTACTTTGAGTGAGACAGTCAGTCATGTCGTAGTTCCACTTGATATGCACAACATTTATTCCAAAGGAAATATCGAGAGTATTTATCCTACCATCATGATCGATATCTCTCGTACCCCTGGCAAGATTGAAAACATAAATATCGGTGCAGATTGTTCACCAGAAGAAATACTGATCTACACCGAACTCTTCAAGGAATTCCCAGATGTATTTGCTTGGTCATATGAAGAGATTCCAGGAATCGACCCTCATATTGTCAAGCATGAGATTAGAACTTATCCGGATTCTAAACCTGTTCGACAACATCTTAGAGTTGTCAATACTCGGAAGGCCCCGACTATTAAGGTAGAGGTGGAGAAGCTACTTAATGTTGGCTTCATCTACTTGGTTCCCTTGACTGAATGGGTATCCAATCCCGTTCCTATGAATCAAAAGCAAGGAACTATCCTTATATGTATGTAATTTCGTGACCTGAACAAGGCCTGTCCTAAAGACAACTTCTCAACACCTTTCATCTATCATATTCTCGACGAGTGTGCGGGAAGTGAAGTATTTATTTTATGGATGGATTTTCAGGGTATAACCAGATTCAAATTAAACTTGAGGATCAACACAAGATGACATTTATTTGTCCTTGGGGTACTTTCACGTACTATAAAATGCCTTTCGACCTTAAAAATTCCGGAGAAACCTTCCAACGTGCCGTGACCTTCGCTTTTCATGACGATCTTAAGAATATAGTTGAATCTTACCTTGAGGATATTGCTGCTCACTCTCATAAGAGAGAGGATCACGCTACGCACCTTCATCTTGTTTTTGAAAGATTTCGTTACTATAGAATCCCGTTGAACCCTCACAAGTGCATCTTTTGTGTTAGGTCTGGTCGTCTTTTGGGATTTCTAGTTTCTAAGACTGGGATCATGGTAGATCCATTAAAGATTGAGGCAATACATTAATTTCCTCCCCCACGCACTATTAGACAACTTCAAGGTTTACAAGGGAAATATAACCTTCTACGCCGGTTTATAGTAAATTATGCCAGTATCACTAAGGGTTTCATGCGTCTTTTGAAGAAGGACACTCCTTTTATCTGGGATGAGCGATCCCAGGAGTCCTTTGATGCTTTGAAGAAAGCCTTGGTATTGGCGCCTCTACTAAAGTCTCCTGACTACAGTAGGGATTACTTTCTTTATATCATCACGTCTGAGGAGACGATTGGTATGGTTTTGGTTCAGGAGGATGATGAGCTCCAGGAGCACGTCATCTACTATATTAGTTAAAACTTAGTTGGTCTTGAACTTAATTATTCTCACATTGAAAGGATAGCTTTGGTTGTCATTCATGAAGTCCAACGTTTGCATCATTATATATTACTTTTCAAGACTATTGTGGTTGCCAATGTCAATCCATTTTAATATTTCCTTACCAGGCATATCATAGGGGGAGAATATAATAAATGGATTGTCATTTTACAACAGTTTGATCTCGATTTCTGTTTTTCAAAATCCCATAAATCATTGGTCTTCACAGATTACTTAATATATGATCTTCCACGATTAGATGAGGATGTTATCCATGTTGATTCATTTGCAGATGAACACATTTTTATTTTCTCATCATCCGACCTCTGGTATGGAGACATTGTTATCTATCTTCAAACTTTGAAGTTCCCTCAGCATCTCTCACGAGATGACTGGTGATGTGTAAGGTACCAAGCTAATAATTATACTATCGCCGATGACACTTTGTATCACTGAGGAATAGAAAATATCTTACATCATTGTTTAAATCATAAAGAAGTCGATTCAGTCCTGAACGATTTCCACAGTGGGGCTTGTGGTGGTCACCTATCTGGGCTTGCGACAACCCAAAAAATTTTGCCTGTTTTTGGCCTACTATTTTTGTGGTGGTCACCTATTTTTGGCCTACTATATTTAAAGATTGTATTGAAGCAGTTAATAAGTGTCACCCTTGCCATGTGTTCATTCAAAAAATGCACTTGCATCCAACTCCTCTTCATCTAGTCATTATCGTCAGTCCCTTCACCAAGTGGGGGGTGGACTTCGTCGATTGAAACCCAACTTCGAATGGGGGGAATCAACAAATTATCATGGTTGTAGACTAATTTACTAAGTGGGATGATCCCATGTCTACAGTTAAATCCGATGGGAATACTGACACCTTCTTCATGTTCAATCAAATTATCGCCTGGTTTGGTATCCCAAGTGAGATTGTCATTGATCATGGAAATCAATTTCAGAATGAAATGATGGAAGAAATAGCATATAAGCTGGGGTTTATACATGGTCATTCTTCTCCTTATTACCCCCAGGAAAATGGACAAGTAGAGGCCATCAACAAGTCTCTCAAGACCATTTTGCAAAAAACTGTCAGCCAGAGTAAGTCTGAGTGGCACATCATGCTAAATCCCACACTCTGGGCATACCGAACCACGGTCAAGACTGCGATCGGATTTTCCCATTTTCAGTTAGTACACGGTGTGGATTCAATTTTACCTATTGAATGAGAAATCCCTTCTCTTAAGTTGGTAGTCGTTCTTCTACCTGACACTTTCAATCTCGAGTGGCACCTTGGACACCTAGGGAGTATTGCCAAGCAGTGTCGAGATGCCTCTATGGCTATCAAGGTGAACAAAAGATGTGTCAAGGTCCAGTATGATAAGTCTGTCTGTCCTCGGTTGTACATTAAGGCTGACTTGGTCCTCTTGTATGATCAAGCCAAAGAACCACTAGGGGCAGGAAAGTTTAAGCCCATGTGGCACGATCCTTATATCGTGCGACATGTCTTAGAAAAAGGAGCCTATGAGTTAGAGGATTATGAAGGGAATATGTTGGCTGAGCCTAGGAATGGGCTCTACTTGAAAATATATTACACTTGAGCCCCAAACTTGGGTGGAACTCTTTGTATACTAATGTACTTTAGTGTATATATATTTTCCCTTTCTTTTCATCTTCATCTTGCTTATCGAGTTTTCACTTGGTTGGCAGATTTCAATGGAGTCTTCGGTCTACCTAGGATTTGTAGATGGAGCCAGTCATCATACAAAGAACATGGATTCTGCTGCTTGGGTCTATTGTTGTCTTTAGATAGCGTATGCCTAGGGCCATCCACGAATAATGTGGCTGAATATAGCATCGTTATAGAACTTTTGTGCAATGCTATTTCACATGGTATTCTCTCTTTAGAATTTTGCCTGGATTCCCAGTTAGTAGTATGTTAGTTGAACGATAGTTACCACGTGCATGATCCTACTTTACTCTGACAATTCCTATGGGTACGTCTTTTAGAACGACAGTTTGATTTTATTACTTATTATCACATTCCTAGGAGTTCTAATCATGTATTTGATGGTTATGCTAATTTCGTTTTAGATTGGAATTTTTCACATAACTAAAGAAAAGAAAACCATCTCATCAATGTACACATTGTAAATATAAGTAAAGCTGAAGATACCTATTTTATATATATTTCAAAAAATATGGTGTTTATAGTACAAAATTGGGGCTAATACCCTCAATACACATATACAATCGATACTATAATATCCACGAAATACATGCATGTGGCGCTAGATGTGTGTCATGGTAACAAACTACGATGTTTGCAAGACACCGAAAGAGTCATACCCAAGCTCTAGGCACAACAACCACTTGTCGTTGCATGGCTTCCGACAGATCCTCTACTTGAACCATGGGAATCCTATGAGTCAAACGAGACAGGTTTCCTTGCACGTTTTGTAGGACTCTCTTGGTTTCTCCTCCTACCCCCTTGCCTCCCCAATTCCTTCGAAAATGTCGAGGAATCCCTTCTGATCATCGCAGAACCACGCTTGCATTACACAAGTGTCTAGTTAGTACTTAAGCATCATCCAAAAATATTTTTGTTTCACTATACAAAAACAAAAAAAAATGAAATATTTAAAAACATTTGACTTACCTTTGTCATCGTAGGTAGTCCTTGGTGGGAGTGGCATGTCCATATCCCCTTTGAAGTCAATCCCTGCATAGGGATAGTCATCTAGAGAAATGACCTGTCGCTGCCACCAGTAGAAGAAATCCTTGTTGTAGGGTGTGGGCACCCTACCTCCCCCTTTCCTTCTCATTACCTCGGTCCACCATGCCATGGCTGGATCATGAGGTCCTCTCAGAATAATCTCGACTCTAGGTCCCAAACCTAGAACCCAATCAAAGAGGAAACTGCATAAGATAGAGGCAAACCCAAAATTCCTCTTAGTCCCCTGTTTGCACTCTGTTAATTGGCTCTTCATATTTTCCAGTAGTGAGGTACACCAGTCATATACTGTGGGTATCAAGCACTCTATTGCATAAAACATGAGAGGCCTTGATGCCTAGTGCAATGAAGTTGAGCCTATGATCCTAGTCAACATGAGGAAAACAATCTTCAGGTTGAGATTGTTTATTGCTCGGATGGGGAGTTGACTCCCGACCTTTGGAGTCCCTGCTACACAATGGGTGTCTATGTACTCCTCTATTTTCATTCCACTCCCTGCTCCCCATGATTTGAGGTTTACAAACTCTCCCCGATGTGATAATATAGTCAAAAAGTAGATATCCTCTACTTCAATCCTCAATGGTTTCCCATTGAGGTTGAAGCTTTCATTGTCAGGGTCTCAGTAACCCACAAGCATCTCAAGAAACCTCACCTGGGCCCTCATTCCTTTGAGTGCCCAAAATTTATATAAGCCACATCTCTTCAAGGACATTTGGGCCCCCAGATCTCTGTCCATAGCAACATTGACCTCCTTGTGCTCTCTTTCCCTCCATTCAAGCACCATCCTACCAGAGAAAAGTCAAATTTTGAGTTAGCAACCATAGAAATTATTGATTATGTACTTGTACGCGAGTTTCTTCAGTTACATTTTCATATAGTTTTGGGTATACACACCCTATGGTTTTCACAGTCATGTATAACCCATCATATAGGTGACCCGATAAGTGACAGCTCACGTACATCGAATTACACAACTTGCACCCTAATTTACTTAAAATTTGAAACCTAATTTAAAAATTTAATCCATTGAAAATGAAGAGGAGGGGAAGAGGAATTACCTGGTTCAGTCATTTTTTGATTTCATCTCATGATGCTCCCACAATCACCAGTTGAATCTCGGAGGTAAAATGGTCCAATTTTCACTATTTGGGTAAAAATTCAAAATGGTATAGTAATTTTTGGTTTTGTTACTATTTAAAAAAAAAGATTACCCACTTTCTATAGTTTTGAGTCATTTTTTCGCCTAGGTGGATTGAGATGGTTTTTGTAGTTTTCACGAGGGATTCTTGCGGATTTCAACGTTATGTTGACCGTTCATCACAATGGGTAGGTATTTTCACTACCCAACATATAGGATATGTATCCATTCCATCATGCATTTTCGCATTATCCTATAACTGTCACTTTGTATGCCTTAGGTATGAACCCATTTGTTGCGACACATAACCTTCCATATGCTATAAGTAGTGTTGTTATCAAGTGGTAGATACTTACCAAACATGGGTGCCCTAGTTAGATCCCCTACTGCATTTGGTGCCCATGCAAAGATTTTTTCCTAGGACCAGGAGTCCCTTATAGCTAGTACATGAATTTATTCTAAGCCTCATTTCTCACTCATAAACATGTTGCCTTATACCTAAAGGACTCCCAACAGAGTTTAATTTAAGCTCTTTTCCAACTCATCTTCAAAAATCAAAAATATTTCCGAGTGAACTTTTCTCTTTCACACTCGTAAATTGGATTTGAAAGGACATCTATTTGGCACAAGTTTATCCATTTTTCACACCAAGTAGACTAAATGACAAAAAAAATGACAGTTTTTAGAGTTAAGTTGCGATTGCATCTCATTCCCTTGGTTGCAGTATTGAGCCTATAGTCGGTTCTTGCTTTTCATTATAAATTGTTTGCCTCAATAGTTTTTCATCCTCAACCAAGCAGAGTCTCGATTTCATGAACATGTTAATGAGATCATCTTCCTAAGGCCATGATAATCCCAAAATTATGATGATGACACATAGGGAATTGGTTCGTGAACATGTTCTTCATCTGATTTCCTCCAAATCATGAAGCTACTGCTTTGTACGTTGCATTGACTGACGATAGATGTATTAATGCTCTCCTTTTAGTGGGTCTCCTTCCATAGACTTCAACTCATCTATTCTGGAAATGTGACCTAGAGTTTTATGAATACCTTGAGACTTGCAATCATTAGTGGAAGGTTCTCTGGCCATCGACAGTTGGGAATACATCAATGTCTCTCGGTCGATGGATTCTTCAGGTGTTCGACACTGACTCCTTTATTCACACTTGTAAGAATGTACTCGATTCCTTGATACCTACTTTCATTATCGTTAGGTTGTCTCGCGTTTGTTAACAATATACCGCAATGACCGGTAATCAAATGATGTCTCATTTTGTTCGACCTCAACTCCTTTATTCACATAATGTAGACCTACACCCTTGGCATATTGTGTAGAAGACTTGAAGACATCAGTATGTGGCTGAATCTTTCCTAAGATGTTGCTTCCTTTTCATTGGACCAGTACCTATATGACTTCAGTAATCATGGGAGATCAGTTTGCACTCCATTGTATACAGATATCTTCAGATTGGTTTTGAGACTGGTTCTACTGGGTCTTTTTCATGACTATGACAACTTTTGGCATGTAACCACATTTTTATTTGCCTATTCATGGCCACAAAAAGTTGTTTGGTATATTTTCACATGGATCTGCAGTGTAATTCTATTGGAATCCATGTATGCAAAGTCAGTGCAGAATGTAATGAGGAACTAGTTCTTCCAGCTGGTTCCCCATCACTTCACTTCTGGGTTGTTTATAATGTATTTCGTCCATAACAGATACTCCTCTGACCTCACACATTAGGGGGCATATGTTATAGAAAGATTTTCCTCACCCTATGCAATCTTTCACAAAAGGATTTTTTCCATTTCCCTATGTAGACTTATCATCCCTGTTTGTAAAATCCAGAGATAAAAATACATATTTTTCCACATGTACACATCTTTCCTACTATGCAGCATGCGTATACACAGGCTTCTCCACTACAGCTAGCGTACATTGGTATTTGTGCCAAAAAATGAAAATTAATGTCAGGTTTCCATGTCACAACAAGAGATCTATGATCCTTGGCCTTCGATATACTGGAAATGTTCCAACTCATCCCTTCAATTCCATTTGAAGGCTATAAATGGGCCAATTACGATCTATGGAAAATAGGAGAAATAATTCAACTTTGAGAGAAAAGTTACTCTGGAGAAATTATTTACTTCATATTGAGTCTGCATCCCTTTGTCCTTTAAGTCTGAACACAATGTTCAACCCTCGAGATCTCCCCTTATTGATTGAGAACCTCATTGCTTCTCTATTATGAGCTTGCCTTTGGTGGAGGATTGAAGTGGTGGAGGCCCAGCTAGAAGGAACTTAGTTTCTCGGTTCCAAACCGTGCTGACACGAAACTCTGTAACATTTTCACTTCTTCTTATCATATATTAATAGAAATACTCTTTTCGCATCCAACTGATATCTTGCAAATATTTGAATTATTATTCCATGGATGTATTTGTCATGTTTATTAATGGATTATGCTATTGAATGTGATAACATCATTTATTATCACCATATGATTTCTTTTCTTGGTTGTTGAGGACTAGTTGCAGGTATATTTCTTTGGGTCAAGTGCTCAATGGTGGAATTCATCGAACGTCTGGACGAGGTAGTCCTTTTATATTGTCTTGCTAGCATATTTGTTTACATATCATACTTGAGAAGAGAGTTAATTTCTGCAGTCATTTCCGTCTTTTGTGGTTTACCCTATCCATAGAGAGATTTTCCTCGTAACACACTGCAAATATTAGTCAACGTTGTCTCCAAGATCTTACTGAAATATTCGACTATACCATTCGCCTGTGGGTGATATGGTGTGCTCTTCTGATGGTGAAATTCAAACTCCTAAGGCAAGGCTTTAATCGTTTTTTTAATGAAGTGTGTTCCTTGATCACTCATAAGGATATTTGGGCATCCAAATCTGGTTATGATATCCTCAAAGATGAACCATGGAGTTGTAGCTACACTACATTCTTTAACTACTCTTTCTTTTGCCCATCTGGTCAAATACTCTGTAGCAGTGATGATATATAGAGCTCCTGTGCACTTTCCTGGTGAGTTGATAGGTCCCACAAAGTCAATATCCCATTTCTCAAATGCCTGTAACATTAACTAAGGTGCTAAAGGCATCTCATCCCTTCTAGAAGGATTCCCTATTATTTGACATACATCGGAGGCTCTGTAGTATTCCTTAGCATCTTTATGTAAAGTGGGCCACTAGAGGCCAGCTCTGAGAACCTTTTGCATTGTTTATTTCCCTACATAATGTCCTCCTACGATACCTTCATGTTCTTCTACAAGGATCCATGGTATTTCTAACTCCATAACACATCTTCTTAAGATCTCATCTAGTCCCATATTATATAACTGTCCAACTATAAGTTGAAAATCTGCAGCGCAGACTAACAACTATTTCTTATGAATAAAGGTATACTCGTGAGGTTCCAATCCCGTGGATAGGAATTGGACTATCTCGATGAAGTGATCATCGACTTTCCTGATGGCCAACAACTGTGCATCTGGTAGCGTATCATCCAAACTAGTAGGTTCGTCTCCATGCTCTAACCGAGATAAGTGGTTAGGTCCCTTATTCATTCTTCCTGGCTTGACCACAATATCAAAGTCATACTCCTGGAATAATAATATCCATTTTCATATTCTCCCCCCCAACACTGGATTGTTGACTAAGTACTTCAATGCAGAATGATCAGTAAACATCTTAAAATGTCCTCCCAACAAGTAGTTTATAAAGTTCTGCAGCACATATACCATAGCTAAGCCTTCTCTTTTAGTGGTGGTATAATTCATTTCAGATGTAGAAAGCTTCCTGCTAGCAAAGTATATAGGGTGGTCAATATCTCCTGCACCTAGCTGTGATAAAAATGATCCTAATGCAATAGATGAAGCATCGACATGAACGTCGAATTCGTTACTCCAATCTGGAAAAACCAAAATAGGCACAGTGACCATTTTCTGCTTTAATGTGTCGAAGCTCTGCTAGCATTCCTCTGTCCATTTTAACTTACTATCCTTCTTTAATATCTTCTCCATAGGTGTTGTTATCTGTGCGTAACCCTTAATAAACTTTCTGTAATATCCAGTGTGTCCCAATGTAGTGCGCAACTATCTAACCGAAGTAGGAGGAGGTAGATCAACAATGATAGCAATCTTGGAAGGATCTACCAACAACCCCTACTTACACACAATGTGTCCTAACAATACTCCAAAAGGTGAAAAGAAAATACACTTCTTCAAGTTCAGGGAAATCTGACATTGCCTACACTTATCCAACATTAATCTCAAACATTCAATATGATCTTTCAATAGGATAAAAACGGTCTAGTCATCAAAGTATGCCTCCAAAAACTTATGCAAAAATTCCTTAAATGCTTCGACCACTACCCTAGAAAATATGGTTGGTGGATTCTTCAAACCAAAAGGCATCACAATGTACTGAAAAGAACCCCATTATGTTGAAAATGTAGTCTTATGTCTTTCCTCCTTAGCAATTATGATCTAGTGATAGCCTGAAAATACATCTGTGAATGAATAAACTTCCTGTCCTCCTACATTCTCTACAACTTCATTAGTAAAAGGTGTAGGAAATGGATCATGTAAACATGCATCATTCAATTTCCTTAGATCTACACATATTATGATTTCTCCTGTCTTCTTGTCTTCGACCACCATAGGGTTGATACATTCATATTCTTCAACTAGTTCTATAATTTCCACTTCCATCATTCTATCTAATTCAGTCTTAACTTTCTGCTTGTACTTGGGATTCAGTCTGTAAAGCCTCTGCTTGACAGGCCTTGCATCTTCTTTCAAAGGAATCTTCATTTCTCCCATGGGCCCTTTAATTGCCTTCATGTCTGTGAACTTGGTTGGAAACAAGTCCCGATACTCATGCAATAGTTCTGTAATCTTACCAATAGTAGCATCATCCCAATAGTCTCCAACATTTTCCAACTTAGGTGCTTTCTTTGTTCCAATATTAACCTTCTTAATTTTAATAGGACGCCCAAAAAAAGGTAATTCAATCCATGGCCCTTCTATATCTCTTTGTCCTTTAGTTTCTAAAATCTTCCCATTCCTAGGGTCATCATCCTCATCAACATTAATATTATAACAACCTTGTAACCGCTGAAGAGGTGCAATCCTTTCATCTTGTTCTTGTTCAAGGGGGTGGTTAGGTGCCTCCTCAAAGACCTTCTGTCTTACAATTTGTAAATCATGATCTACTGTGGGGTACTGGATTTCAAATAGGGACATAGCTTTAAATTTTTGTGTTAGCTATAAATTGTTGGGTCATACCATACCAATCTATAGTGACTAAGCATAGTTCTGCTTGAAGATACCAGTTGATAGGCGTAGTATCTAAGTTGTTAATAAACTTATGTACCCACTGTTATTTAGGAATGCTACTCCAGGCTTCCTCACAACTTTGCACATGGTACTTAGGACAACTTTGACTTGTGTATCAAACTTCACAACCTTCAACTTGGTCTGAAAAGCACACAATCAACAAGGTGTGACATTGTATCCACTTCACGATGTTCTTCTTGTGTGTTCCCCACCATCTGGTTGGCATTGATTTCAAGGCTTCATTTAGTGTCAACAACCTCTTTTGTACTGGTACAATTCCTTCAAATTGAAATAGAAATGTCTCTAAATTATTCAATCCATCAAATGTAGGAATATTACTTACTTCTATGTCAATCCAATGAACTTCCTTAGTCAATCTAGCACACCTCCGCGTAGAGACTTCATACATTATGTTCTACCAATTTTCCAATGTTTCTTCTGAATCTAACGAGCATGCACTTTTTTTTGTCCCTTGACCAAGTTTTGGAGATCCTTGGTCAGGTTTGACCTATTTTGGGACTTCGACAAGTTGTTGAAGGTGGACCACAAGTCAAAGCGGAGATCACGGTATCTCATCCCCTTGTTTAGATATTTTTGGGTTTTGGGCTTATGTAACGGGTATGGGGATGTTGGCCCATGGGTTTACCCATGTCTAGGCCCTTTCTGTAATGTATAAATAGATGTCTAGGTGATGTAAGGAGATGTACATATGAAGATGCACCTATGTGATATTGTGCTAAGTGCAAGTGATAATTGTATATGCTTTGTGCATGTTGTGTTGGACACTTGTAGAGCTAAGTGCAAGTGGATGTAAAGAGCTTGTGTAGGGATTTGTGTTGTAACCTAACTCAGGGAAGGAGGATCTAGAGGAGTGCGCGCAGATCTCTTGTCCTATGCGGAGTAGGATCTTGTGGCTCTGTGCATGTAGATGATTGATAGAAGACAATAAAGAGAATAAGAGTTGGTGGACGTAGCCCCAAGCTGGGGGTGAACCACATATATCCTGTGTTGTGGTTTCTTTTTGCATTATGGTTGTTATATTGTTCATATGATTTATACTTAGTGCAATAATGTATGCTTAGATGTATATGATATGATATCTTAGTACTGAGTAATATGAATGAGTGCTAGATCTGATCTATTCTAATGTGATTAGTGCTTGAATGTATTGGATTTTTTCGAATATTGCACTGCTCTATAATTAGGGCTTATCCATGCTGTAGAAAAGGGATAATTACTAATGAACTATAACTTCTAAGTTCTCTGTTAAGGTTTTATAATCACATATCTATGTCCTAGCTAAGGTTGCAAATACTTGAGTCCTACAACCACCCCTGCCTCTATCTCGGGTGAGACTTCATCTGCTTCATAGGTGTTTCCGAAAGGGCCGATAGTGATGGTTTTGTTGGTGCATTGTTCAAGCATTGAACCCTGGATATGCCCCTATGCCAACAAATGGTTCCATTTTCGGGATTGAAACTGTGATTGTTGGGACCTGAAGAAAAGGAAGCTCTGTGTGAAGAACTGACATGAAACTATGATTGTTGGGAACTGAGGAAAAGAAAGAAAGATTTGTGCGTAGATATGTTGCTTTAGTGCGTAGTACTCTACTTGACTTACAAAGCTCTGTACTAAGAGGGGTAAGATCTGAAGAAAAGAGGTAATATTTGAAAGCTTTGTGCTCTGATAAAGGTAACGTGAAAGTTTTTGATTAAAGAGGTAAGATCTGGAAGCTTTGTGCTTTGTTAAAGGTAAGATAAGTGGAAATTTTTGTTTCGAAAGTATGGATCTATGTATGTTTGACAAATTGTTTCCTAGTCTGGAAATTAGGGCACAACTAGACAAAACAAGGTTTGATATGAGTAGATATGATAGAAATAATGAAAGATATGTTGTTCCTATGTATAGATAGAATGTTTGGACTAAAAAATGGATACAGGATCCTAGGAAGAATTTTTTGCAGGTTAGTTACTATGATCCTAGTGCGTTGTACAAGAAAGGTTGGGGATCATTTAAGAGAAAGAGAGGATTAACTCTTTGTTACATTAGCAGAAGATCGACACATCTTGCTAAGGAATTCCCTGGTAGAAGACCTAATTGTCTTTTTTGTAAAGCTATGAACCATGAAGTTTTGGATTTCCCTAGAATGATTGCTAAGCTTGAAAGAATGAATATGGAACAATAAGACCATGAGAAAGGCCAAGAGACTACGATTATGGTAGAACCCCAGAAAGAATCAGAGAATGTATTACTACAAATTAAAGAAACCCTGAATGATCAAAGAGATATCAACTTATCAGAGATCTTCAAAGAAAAATAGTGCATATAAACAAGAATAGGAGACTTCGACATAGACTGTGTTCTGAATGAGGAAATACAGATGAATATCATGACAGAAAGAACCTATGAAATTTTAGGAAAGCCTGCTATGATTCCTTCATTGGGAGGAATATGATTATTTAGAGGAAAGTTAATAACCCTATGTGGAAGACTTACCCAAACCTCTATGAGTGCTCATGGAACTTTGACAGAGGAATAATTTGAGGATGTTAAATTTATTGAGAACAACGCCCCATTTTCTATGTTACTAGGAAAACCTTGGATTGAGAAAGATCAAACTCGAAGAAAAGAAGAGGAAGCTCTAGAACAAAAAATGAAAGAATTAAAATATTTCATGACTAGGAGGATAGCACACTTGATCGAAGAATAGGAGAAAAGTTTGAAGATGTTTAGAACCAGAAAATTGGATTTCGAAGTTGAAAGAACAAAAGAAGAATTGAAACACCTGTCTGTACAAGAGAGTAGAGCACCTACCCCAAACAGAGAAGAAGTATTTCCCTTGAAACCTAGTAAAGACCATCAACAATGCGAAGTTACTATGCCAAAAGGGGATAAGAATTAGAATGGAAAGAGGAATATTGAGACGCAGATCACAGGGAAGAAGGATAGAAAAATTAGTAAGAAGAGAGCAAAGCTAGAAAAATTGCAGGAGGTTCCAGAGGGGACTTCGCGGAAGGAAGGTTTGCAAAACTAGAACTTCACCAGGATATCATAACAGTGCAAAGTGGCACTTCTCCATGGCGGAGCAATATAACCATTGGAGGCATTATGACTATTAGACCAACACTCCTAAACGGTTAGAACATTAGTTATGACCAGAAAACTCACCATTGGACCGTTGGGACCACGCCATAATGGACAGAACTGCATTGATGAAGGCTTATTTCCCATTGGATGGATCCATTACATCATTGTCTACTTATTCTATCTACTGTTGCATCGTGAACACTTTTGCGAATTGTATTCAAGCCAACAACTCATTGTTATCAGGCTATGTTTACTGAGATTTCACCACCTGTTCCATTACATTGAGTATATTTCATCGATATGAGTTATCCAATCTCGAACGTGCATGTATCCAATCTCGAACGTGCATGTCGGGCGAACTCAACACCATAGAAAATTCTATAGAATAATTCCTAATCGACCTTATGGCTGAAAATGTAATGTCCATAGGGATTCAAGCTTCATCGATGAGAGGAGTGAAAGCCTCTCTGTCAACCACTCGCGGATCTAGATCATCCCGAGCTATGACTGAGAAATGCACCAAGCATTGAGATGACTTGGAGAATGCGAAGTTAATCCTATCTATCCTTCCCAACTACATCCCACCTCTGGTCAGCGCGATGAGTCGTGACGGTGTCCTAATGGACTTTGATTACACTCTGAATACTTAGTACCTTCTGAAGGGGATACATGTAGTTCGACCACAGCTGGATAATATCATGAAATTAAAATTCAGAGACTTCAACCTAGGGGATCGCAATAACTACAAAATTCTCTCTCCTCACAAGTATTTGACTAGGACAAAGGGGAAGAAGTCGAGGATAATCCCCCAAACATGGACTATGGACCTCACGTAGTCCACTATCCTGAATGTAATGAAGATACCACATTTTGGAAGGAAACAAGAGGTTAGCGCACGAGTTAAGATTCCATTTTCATGCTTCCATGGAAACTATCTGTGGCTAGACAGACACATCACCATCAATCTGACGTTGATCCATAGGATCACCAGATTGAGCATGCAGGGACCATACCCGCAATACTTTTACCCAGGAAAGGCTGTAGACCATGCCCTAGCGCAGAAGATTAAAGATACCTAGGACAATGTGGAGAAGGGGAAGTGACGCTACAAGGTAGCCTCCATCCAAAATGGCACAATATGCTTAGCTTGCCAGTTGATCGCAGGGAATATAGTGAGAAAGAATAGGCCCACATAGGTCACAGGGTTCGTTGTTGACCTCGCTGGAAAATGAGTGGAAGGACTATAGATGAACTGGGCAAAGTACTTAGTCAACCAGTTAGAATTGGATTGTCGCGAAGCTTAGGATCAAGGCTATGAGTTCCATTTTAGCTGGTTGTTGATCCTCATCATGTTTACTGCTTGGGAGATGCTAGAAGGTGGGACCTTCCATGACATTGACTCGTTCGAGTCGCTCGCTCCGAAGGTCACCACACTCTGGTTTTCGAGAGATATGGGGAAACAATGGTAGTTGAACTTGGTGTTCCACACCTACTACTTGGAGTTAAAGAGGGCTATTGAAGTTGTCCCTCGTATGAAGCCAAACAACCTGCACCAGTTCAGGCCCCTTATGAAATTATGAACATATCGACACTTTATTTATATCACTGTGCACGCAAATGAGAGTAAATAAGAGCTTCATTCATACTATAAGTTCATAAAGGAGGACCTAGAAGAAATAAAAAAGGACTGGCTTGTAGAGCTCCTTATCCTTGTTGACCTCACAGAACTGTCTGATCCCAAACTAATCAGAAGCTTGTAGGTCACTTGTAAAGGGCATGATACACATGGAAATAGCAGAAGGAACAAGACATAAGAGGTCCAACAACTAAGCAGTGCATCAGAAGAAACTTCTTTAGAATCACTTGGAGGAGGAGGTGATGAAGAAGTACATAAAGAAGAGAACAATGGAAAAGAAGATCAGAAGAAGAAAGGTGAAGTAACACCACCACAGAATCCCCCTGGTGATGCAGAGTCATCTAACAAAAGAAAGGTTCCCCCCATGAAACCTACATCATGGAAGAAGTCCAAAGCGAGTAAGACCAAGTTGCAGACTGTGCTCATGCTTGATGACTTTGACTTCATCATCGTAGCTGTATTAGACACCTCAGATGATGTTTTGTAGAGAAATGAAGAAAAACAGGAATCCATGCATGGAAGGCTTGAAACAGAGATGAGAGGGGTACAACATGCCCTTCACTCCAACCACGCAGTGTCCAATGCACCCCCACCATCAGAAGAAATTGAGTTGGGAGATGAGCCTACCCAACTCCTCAGAATAGTTGATGCGACCAAAGCTCACCTTAATCACACATAGGAAGAAAAAGAACATGCCATAGTGGCCCTAAAGCAAGCACAAGAGAAAGTTATAGAGAAACACTGATTTGTGCAATAGGATAAGGATGACCTCCAAACAAAGTTTGAAGAAGAGAAAGCACAGATCCAGAAAGAGAAAGAAAGACTGCTCGGGAAGCAGGTTGGAGTAAAAGAAGCAATCAACAGATCACTTCTCTTTGTGATAGACTTAGATAAAAAGAAGGAATATCCAGTGGAGCATCAAGTAGCGCAGCTTACTGAAGCCATCCAACAGCTTCAATAGAGAATAATAGACCTACAGCTACAAACAATGTCAAGCACTCTATAGGACGTGCGAGACCAAAGAGAAGCCACTGCTTGAAGTTCAATTGAGATGATCAAATCATTAGCTTTGGAATGTAAACAACTTAGCAGTAGAAGTGCATAGACTTATGAGTGACTTACGCAATGGGTGTCAAATCCCGTTCCAGTCAACAAAAAATAGGGTACGATTCGCGTATGTACGGACTTCCATGATTTGAACAAGGCCTGTCCAAAGGATAATTTCCCCACACCATTTATTGACCAGATAGTTGATGAATGCGCAGGTTGTGAAGCCTTTTCTTTCATGGATGTTTTTTTGAGATACAATCAAATACAGATCAAGTCCGAAGACCAACACAAAACCACTTTCATTTGTCCGTGGGGTACATTCTCTTATCGGAAGATGCCTTTTGGTAAGAAAAATGTTGGAGCTACGTTTTAGTGGGCCATGTCTTTTGATTTCCACGATCTCAAACACATAGTCAAGGATTATCTCGATGATTTAGTGTCATGATCTTGCAAGAGAGATGATCATCCCGCACACCTATGACTTATCTTTGAGCAATGTCGTTACTACTAGATCCACTTGAATCCAAACAAATGCAGTGTTTTTGTAACATTGGGTCGTATTCTTGGTTTCATAGTTTCGAAAATAGGGATCATGGTTGATCCTCTAAAGGTTGAGGTGATAGTTCAATTGCCTCCCTTGTGCACAATCCCTTAGCTTCAGAGTTTAGAGGGAAAAACAAACTTCTTACGACGTTTCATCGCAAACTGTGCCGATATCACAAAGGGGTTTATGCGTTTACTAAAGAAGGGTGTTCCTTTTCATTGGGACAAAGCCTCTCAATGCTCTTTTGAAGCATTGAAACGTGCCCTCACTTCAACCCCTCTACTGTGGCCAACCAATTATAATAAAGATTTCTTATTGTACTTGGCCACTGCAGAGTCAACCATCAATATGGTCTTAGTTTAGGAAGATGATTTGCTCTCAGAATATGTGATTTATTACCTGAGTCGAGGCCTGGTTGGACCGGAACTCAATTATTCCCACATTGAAAAACTTGCGTTGGTAGCAGTTCATGTTGTCCAATGGTTTCTTCATTACATCTTGTTCCGCAAGACCATTTTCATTGCCATTGTGAACCCATTTATATACGTGTTGACACGACGTGTGATCAACGGAAATACCAGTAGATAGATAGTTAAAGTCCAGGAATTCGACTTGGCTTTTGTTTCAGCGAAGTCCAAAAAGTCGTTGGTCTTTTCAGAACTCATCTCAGAACTTCCGATCAAATCAGGTGATGTTATACATCAAGGAGTCACCTATCAAAGGAGACATGTTTTGATCGCGTCTTCGAACCCCTGGTATGGAGATATACTAGTCTATCTCCAGACTTTGAGGTGCCCCACCTTTGCTTCTCGTGATGAGCATCACCATATACGCCATTCGAACAAAAACTATCTCATACTTGAGGACACTCTATATCGTCGAAGTATAGATTGCATCCTTCGCTGGTGTCTCACCCATGAAGAAGTAGAAATAGTGCTTAACAATTGCCACACTGGAGCATGTGGCGGTCATTTGTTTGGGTTGGAAACAATCCAAAATATTCTACGAGCCAGTTACTTTTGGCCGACATTAATCAAATATTGTGTTGAATCGGTCAATGATCTAAAAATAGAAGGCTGACTTGTTATTCTATGCAAGCACCCTCTACTTCATTAAAAATAAACTTTACAGGACCTTGCTTCATGTGTTAAAATAGGCAAGATAAAATTATGTGTTAAGTTCATGTATCTTCTTGTAAATGCTTATGTGTGAGGATATGTTCTTTTAAATGGTTAAATATGTACTTTCAATAAATACACAGCAACATAACTTGTAGTAAATAAACCATCAAACTCACAACAAGAACAACATGATAAAGGAGTTCACTCCCCTCCGGGCTACATCTCCTTGAGCCTCCATCAATGGACTTGGCTCTCTGGGATTAATTTGTCAAAAGTTCTTTTACAAGCTGCTTCTCAACTCCAATGGAAAAAAAGACTGCACCATTGGGATCAGAACACATAAAAACCCAAAAAATGACTAATAGAACTCTGAAAACGGATCATGGCTCATCCGGGCATGACCTCTTCTACATGTGGCCATAAGCTTCCCTGAGCTTCTATTTAGAAAAAATACCTGTAAAGGTCCTCAAAAGCCTCTAAAACCTATCCCAATGTGTTCATAGCATAACAATTAGCCAAACATGATTATTCAATCACAGAAAACAAACATAGGCTCACCAAAACATGTCCTCAATCAATGAGGCCTTCAAGCTCCCTGGAGCTTGCTGAGACTTCAATGGTGAAAAAATTGCAAAAGAAGTCTTCATATGGCCTTGATAATAGTTCCAATGGATTCAGGACATCCAAAAACCCCTAGCTGGGCTTTTACGACACCTCAATCGGCCAAAAAATGAGAAAGATAGGCCTCCTGCCATCCTCTTCCTTCAAGCTTGCTGAAACTGGTTCGCCAAAATGCACCTCTGTGTGCTTGAACCAAGAACACGCTCCAAAACGCGTGTTTAAACCCAACACCGAGCAGTTTCAAAAAATGGTGCAAACCATCGAACCGTTAATGGAACTAAAACCCCCAACCACCAAGCCGTTGGGCATATGGGTCTTATGTGACCATGCGCTAAATAAGAAAAGGGATGAGTTTGCAATGGAAAATGAAATAATGACAAGTGGCGGGTCATTTGGTTCAATCGTTGAAACCAACTCAACTCCCTGCGCGCTCCGTATGTGGTCACATGGCATACGTAATATAACCTCGGGCTTTATAATTGTTTGAAACATGTAACCCGCGCACAAACTCCGTGGACGGTAACATTACAATACATAAAATTGGGGGTTTAACTGTTATAAACCAATTTTGTGCACGCAATATATATTAACCGGTGGTCATGTGGATTAAAATGTATGCGATCAGGCCTAAGGCTAAGCCCCATCCCGGACGCGCCCCAAACCACACTTCAATACAATTGAAATATAATTAAAATCATACTTTAAACAAGGACCACCATATGGTGCATTGGCAGGGCGGACATGCCAAGACTTTGGACTAAGGGGGAGGTCCATGGTTCAAATCCGGTGGACTACACAAATTTTTTAACAACAAACCAATAGACCAACAGACAATAAAGGGGTGCCATGTGGCAGCCCATGATTGGGCCACCTGGCACCCAATCATTTGATCAAACAATGCCACGTGTCGCCTCCCAATTCGATCAAATGTCAGCCAATAAATGATTGCCACATCAAATGCCACTTTAGTGTATGATCATGCCACGTCACCTGCCAATTCATCTCTTCCATGTCATCATACGGACATGCCATGTCATCATTAGTACGGACTATACGGACTACACAGTCAACATCCATTTTTTTTCCTGTTTGACGATTCAGACAGATCGCGATATCTCTCGCTCCCGATGTCCGTTTGAGACAAAACAAATTGCGTTGGATTCGTGACGATGAGGGCTACGCTCACATTTGTTTTGAGGAAATTCCGAGAACATTGATTTTTGAGCTAAAATTTGACCCCTAGTCTAGATTTTGATCACACCTTCCCACTGAAAGGCCTTTGGACCCACAAAAGCTTATGATTATCTGTCTACTTTCACGTTCTATCAACTGATGCTACTTGAAAATTATTTTCGACAATCACCTAGATACTTTGACATGCCTCACACTGCAACTGGCTATGTCCCTCAACCACTGCTCTCTGGCTGCTACTGACGCACTGCTCTCTCTGTGCTTGGAAGAATGCCAACCTTCCCACTGAGAATCAAGTCCCTCTTTCAAACTTTTTGACGTCAACATAATAAGCTCTCCAATGGCTACAAAAACTTCCTGCGACATCTTGTCACAAGCCAAGAAAACCATCAATCTTGAAAACAAATTATACAAGACTGAAAAATGATGCCAACAAAGTTTTTTGCTCTTCAAACAAATTGTCGCATCTTGTACTTCATCAAAGTACATGGCGTTTTCCTGCATCTCAATGTACTCAAAATTGACTTACAAGCCAACAAACACCATCGACTAAACACAAGTCAAAAAACATAATCGACACAACATAGTTGTCAGACAATCATCAACACCAGTCGAGACTCATTGAAACATCTTGACCTTCCAAAATGACAAGTCAACAAACATGATACATAATCATGTTACAATCATGAATCACTCATGATGAACCATCACCAGTTTCACTGCTTACACATACATAAAAACAAATTCATGTGCATGAGTCTTCAACCCTCCTTCCAGTACAAACATAAGTACATAAACCCGAAACATGTGGGTACATAAGAGTTGAAATGAAAAAAGATAAATGGCTGCAACAAGTGAACATCATATCCATCTTTTACATCCTCCTGGCGAATTTATGCAACAACAAAAATGCCTCCAAAATGAATTGCGTTCACATGCAACTTGCATCATGCAAGTTGTGATAAACTGCTGCAACTTATCATACTTCCCATAAATGCACACATAACGCTGAAAAGTGCATTTACAATAGAAAAATGCAAGCATTACTTGCTTAAGAAATCCAACCATTTCTTACCAAGCCAACTCAACGGTGACTTTTTCTGTTGGAAATCATCCTCTTGTGAATCATCTTGACTCACATCAATGATGGAATCTCCCCTTCCATTCTTGCCAATCTCTTTATCCATCTGCTTTTTGTGCTGTGGATGAGTGGTTGGATGCAATGTCCAACATTGGTCAATGAGATGACCCCGCTTCTGACAATAAGTGCAAATATTTTACATCCTCTTTTCACGTTGTCTTTGCTTAGAAGGTTTCCTAAAAGTGGTTAATCTTTTCCAACATTTTGAAACATGATGGTTATATAAACCACAATACGTACATGGATTATTTCTTCCATTTTTACATACAAAGTTATCATGCTTAACATAATCGAAAGCAACTGAATGATAAGCAGAATTATACCTTGAACATTCACCTTTATCGCCTCTTCGAGGAGGTGAATTTGAAGAGTTACAAGCTCTCCTTTGAAGACCATCAACAGTGTCCTTGTCCTCATCACTGTCACAACTCTTTCATTTCACACATTCACATTCATCTTGAACACAAGCCTTGCATGCTAGAGGGATTGAACTTTCAACATAAGTTCTTGAACTTTCACCTTTAAAGCCTTCTTGAGGAGGTGAACTCGAAACAAAATTTGTGCTTGGAACTTTTTCCCTTGTCTCCTCGACTTTGGAATTTGCTCCATCTTTTCGTTCATATCCAAGACCACAATACTTAGGTCTTTCTTCAACAAAAATAGGCTCAACAATGCCTTGTGCATGCTTGCCCAAACCTCTAACTTCATAGCCCATTTTTATCAATAACTTGAACCCTATTCCTCTTGTGTGCTTTTCAAAAACACCAAAACATTCATCTTGAGAGGAATTAGAAGATAAACTAACATTGCATACCTTATGTTCATGCATGTACTTAGTAAGGGTTTATTTTGCCTCATAGAGTTGAATCTCCATCTCATGCAACTTTGCAAGAAGTTGGTCTTTCTCCTCCTTCATGGCCATCAACTGCTCTTCAAGGGAAATGCGCACATCTTTGTCTTCACACATCTCTTTCATCAAATCTCTCATGGTTAGAATCTCTTCTTTGTCAAAGAATTTAGATAATGAAGATGTATAAGAACTACCAATGTTTGAATCTTCCTCCGTCCTTGGAAGATATCCAACTTCAACACAAAACTTGCACAAAAACCAATAGCTAAATCTCAAGCTATCAATGGAAAACACATGAGAAAAACAAACTATGCTCTGATACCACCTGAT
>JZKD02S1434888.1:1537436-1579071 GCA_000966675.3 Picea glauca
TCACAACAAGAACAACATGATAAAGGAGTTCACCCCCCTCCGAGCTACATCTCCTTGAACCTCCATCAATGGACTTGGCTCTCTGGGATTAATTTGTCAAAAGTTCTTTTACAAGCTTCTTCTCAACTCCAATGGAAAAACAGACTACACCATTGGGATCAGAACACATAAAAACCCCAAAAATGACTAATAGAACTCTGAAAACGGATCATGGCTCATCTGGGCATGACCTCTTCTACATGTGGCCATAAGATTCCTTGAGCTTCTCTTTAGAAAAAACACATGTAAAGGTCCTCAAAAGCCTCTAAAACCTGTCCCAATGTGTTTAGAGCATAACAATTAGTCAAACATGATTATTCAATCACAGAAAACAAACATAGGCTCACCAAAACATGTCCTCAATCAATGAGGCCTTCAAGCTCCCTGGAGCTTGCTGAGACTTCAATGGTGAAAAACCTGCAAAAGAAGTCTTCATATGGCCCTAATAACAGTGCCAATGGATTTAGGATGTCCAAAAACCCCTAGCTGAGATTTTACAACACCTCAATCGGCCAAAAAATGAGAAAGATAGGCCTCCTGCCATCCTCTTCCTTCAAGCTTGCTGAAACTGGTTCGCCAAAATGCACCTCTGTGTGCTTGAACCAAGAACACACTCCAAAACGCGTGTTTAAACCCAGCACCGAGTAGTTTTGAAAAAATGTGCAAACCGTCGAACCGTTAACGGAACTAAAACCCCCAACCACCAAGCCGTTGGGCATATGGGTCTTATGTGACCATGCGCTAAATAAGAAAAGGGTCGAGTTTGCAATGGCAAATGAAATAATGACAAGTGGCGGGTCATTTGGTTCAACCGTTGAAACAAACCCAACTCCCCACGCACTTTGTATGTGGTCACATGGCATACGTAATATAACCTCGGGCTTTGTAATTGTTTGAAACATGTAACCCACGCACAAACTCCGTGGACGGTCACATTACAATACATAAAATTGGGGTTTTAACCGTTATAAACCAATTCTGTGCACGCAATATATATTAACCAGTGGTCATGTGTATTAAAATGTATGCAACCAGGGCTGGGGCTAAGCCCCAGCCTAGACACGCCCCAAACCACACTTCAATACAATTGAAATATAATTAAAATCATACTTTAAACAAGGACCACCATATGGCGCGTTGGCAGGGCGGACATGCCAAGACTTTGGACTAAGGGGGAGGTCCACGGTTCGAATCCGGTGGACTACACAAAATTTTTAACAACAAACCAATAGACCAACAACCAATAAAGGGGTGCCACGTGGCATCCCATGATTGGGCCACCTGGCACCCAATCATTTGATCAAACAATGCCACGTGTTGCCTCCCAATTCGATCAAATGTCAGCCAATAAATGATTGCCACGTCAAATGCCACTTCAGCGTACGATCATTCCACTTCACCTGCCAATTCATCTATGCCACGTCATCGTATGGACATGCCACATCATCATTCGTACGGACTGTACGGACTGCACAGTCAGCATCCATTTTTTTCCCTGTTTGACAATTCAGACAGATTGCGATATCTCTCGCTCCCGATGGTCGTTTGAGACAAAACAAATTGCATTGGATTCATGAAGATGAGGTCTACGCTCACGTTCATTTTGAGGCAATTCCAAGAACGTTTATTTTTGAGCTAAAATTTGACTCCTGGTCCAGATTTTGATCAGTCAAGAAGTGCCACATGTGTCAAATCTTCTCTTAGAAGATGAGGGAACACCCCACTCCCATGTTTCCCATCATCATAGTCGATCCCTTCACCAAGTGGGGGATTTATTATGATACATGCATCCGTACTTCCATAAGGGGGCACCATTATATCATCGTAGCAGTAGACTACTTCACAAAGTGGGTCGAAGCTATGCCAATGTTTAAAGATCATGGCAAAACAACAACTCTCTTTTTGTTTAACCAGATAATAGAAAGGTTCGATGTCCCAAGAGAGATAATCACTGGTCATGGTAGTCACTTTGAGAACAAAATGATGTCTGAGTTAACATCAAAGCTTGGGTTGAGGAAATAAAATTCGTCACCCCACTACCCACAAGCGAATGGTTAGGTGGAAGCTGTGAATAAATCCCTTAAGACTATTTTACAACGAACAATCAATTCGAACATGTCAAATTGGCATTTGATGTTGTACTTGGCACTATGGGCCTACCGAACGTCTGTTAAGACTGCAACCGGTTTCTCACCTTTTCAACTCGTTTACGGGTTGGAAGCAGTCTTGCCTATAGAGTGCCAGATACCCTCTCTAAAGTTGGTAGTATAATTATTTCCAGACACTTCACCGCTTGAAGAGCGTTCATTATATATTGAGCAGCTCGATGAGCAGCGTTGGGTTTTCTTTGAAGGCAACCTTGTCCTAGTCTATGACCAAGATAAGGATCCCCTGGGGGTAGGCGAGCTCAAACCCATGTGGTTCAGACCTTTCATCGTGAAGGAGGTTCTAAAGAAGGGTGCTTATCTTCTGGTAGACTTTGAGGGAAATGCTTTGGCAGAGCCTAGAAATGGCCTCTACCTCAAGAAGTATTACTCGTAGGTGGGTCGCCTTGGGTGACTTCTTGTAATATATGTATAGTCTTATACATTTTATTTTTAGTTTTTGCCTTTTTGGTTTTATGGACGTGTTGTTTTGGATGTCATATTTTTCACTTTGGCAGATGTCAAGAGAATCAGAGGTGTTCATTGGGTTTGTGGATGGCGATAGCTAACACACTCAGAGGCTTGCTTCTGCATCTTGGGTGATTTTCACACCTCAGGGCCAGTTGCTATCTTCAGGAGGTATCTCCTTAGGTGACGCCACAAACAATCTCGCTGAATACAACGCAGTCTTAGAGTTGCTTCATGATTATTTTTCGCATGGTATCTCTCACTTTTGGGTCTACTTAGATGCTCAGCTGGTTGTGTCTCAGTTAAAAGGGGTTTACCGTGTTTACGATCCTACACTACACCGATGATTCCTTAGGGTACGTCTCTTAGAATGAAGCTTTGATTACATTACGTATATTCATGTTCCTAGGAGATTGAATCAAATCACAGATACTCTAGCTAATCATGTATTAGATTGGAATATTGCACACATGTAAGAAAAATCACACACACACACACACACACACACACATGTAAATACATTTGTAAAATAGATGTAATCAATAAGACGTAAAAATATGTAAAATATCCATATATATATATCAAAAAATATCAGAGTACAAGGGTGGGTGCAAGCGCCTCAAAAATATGTACAGTAAGAGTCACGGGGATTATACCCTAAAAAATATACAAAAAGTGCTCTCGGCACGTAAGTATTCTATCCTAGCTAAGGGTGGGGCCTGTTGGCCTTGCTGTAGTGAACAACAACATTTTCCAAATGCCGGAAGATTTGGACCCAGGTCCGTGGCACCCCAACGACATGAGGTTGCATTGATAGTGGGAGATCCTCGATCTTCGCCATAGGGACAGTACGAGTGAGTGCAGTCAAGTTTCGCTCTACCCGTCTCAATACTCTCTCAGCCTCTCCAGATGGAGGCCCCCCTTCTGCTGCTATTAGTCTGACAACTCCAGTTGGTCCTACCTCTAGTCGAGGACGCCACCTAGTCCTCGCAAAGTCTGTTGGACGCACTGGTCCCACATCTATACATAATGATTAAATAAGTGTCAGATACTCCGGTATACCAAAAAATGATATATATAAAAGACATAAAAAATAAATAATGCTGAAAAGAAAACTTACCCATCTCTCCTCTCTCTGCTCCGAGAGGTACAGGCATGTCAGGATCTCTATAAAAATTGATCCCAGCATAGGGGTATTCCTCTATTGCTGAAATCTGTCATGACCACCAGTCAAAAAACTTGTCATCAAAGGTCTCGATGGTCCTCCCTCCCCCCTGTTGCGGAAACAATGTCGCCAATATGCATAGCGCTGGGAGAGAGGCCTCGTTCCCTCATATAGTTTCTCGAGGACTGAGACTGGGTACCCTCTCAAAGAAAAAAGAGCACAAAACGGTCCCAAACTTGAAGTTTCAATGCTCCCATATTCGACACTTTGTTAGTTGTCTCTTCATGTAATCCAGCATGGTGGTACTCTAGTAAAAAATCCGTACATTTAAGCACTGTACTACACAATGCATGTGCGCCCGGGAAGCCTGATACAAAGCTGTGGATCCAGTGATCCACCCAATGAGTTGAACTATCACTTTTAGTGATAGGTTTCCGATCTTATGAATAGGCACCTGAGAACCTACTCAATACCATCCTCGCAATGGAGTCCAATAAGCTACTCAATGTTGTGAGGCTCGAGGGAAAAAGTAGACAAGTTGACTGGGTCCCCTTTCCTCAAGAAACCAGTCAGGAAGTAAATATCTCTAGTTGTTGGAGTCAACGACTACCCCTCGAGCATGAATTTCTCTGCGTCAGGATGCCAGATATCTATCAATGCATTTAGCAACCTGGGCTGTGCCCTCATAAACGAACACCGGAAGAACTTTAACAACCCACATTGTGAAAAAACGACGATAGTAGAAGGGTCCTCTGAGACCAAAAAATCAATGTCCTCATGCTCCCTCTCTCTCCAATGCACATACATCCTGCAAAATAGAAAATGGATGGAGAGTTAACTCTTGCATTTTCATTTTATTTCCACTTAGTTGAGGGTGTATGTGGGTTGTATTGGGGACAATCTCATGTGCACGCGGGTAGTTTATCTTCTGCCCACGTGTATGATCTGGATTTGAGTAGAACGAAATGACTATAGATTATTACCAAATGCTTAACACATAATAACAGAGATACAATAAAACTGGTTTTCTATTCAATAAAGAAATAAGATGATACTGTAAAATGCAGCGGAAAACAAGCTTGCTGGAATGGTGGCGACTTATCTCTGAGAAGAGATGTGACAACTATGATAATTCGCAAGAAGATGATTAAAAAGAGAATCTCATGGCCTTTTTACAATAAACAGGAGTTTCAAAAACTCTAAACATCCAAAAACCCAACCCTAGGAGATGAAGCACCAAAACTCATGTGGGAAATGTTTGGGTAAGTTAGTACATCAACTTCCCGGGGTCGTAACTTTTGCATACGATCTCCGTTTTAGGCATATGATAGCCCGTTGGAAAGATCTATCCGAGGAGTACAAAATTTGCACAAAATAACATGATGAAAATTTTCAATTGCAACATACCCCCCAAAAAATCATTTAGGGCCTCAAAACGACTCCGAAAGTTCTGGACCTGACAAACTGCTAAAAATAGTAAATTATCAAAATTGCAAGAAAGCTATTTTAAGCCAATTGGAAAAGGTGGGTGGCCACTGATATCCACATAGATCAATCCTCCATACTTAGGAAGAAATGGTCTCCATTGCGTTGATTTCCCCCATTAGATGAGGAAATTTTTGCTGAATTTGGTCTCGGGTGAGCCACTTGCCTTGGTGCAGGAGCTGCCTTGCTTTGACGACTTGACACAACTGGATCCTTTGTTGTCGAGTGCCCTTGATCTGTGTGTCCACAATATGATCACTGAATGCATGTTGTATGCAGTTGGGGTTGAGTTCTGTTGGTGTCAGTTGTTCTGCTACGTTTGAGGTGTCCAATAATGGAAGGAAATAAGGCCGAAGGAGGTCCACGTTGAAAACTGGGTGCAGGCCAAGGAAAGGAGGAATTTTGAGTGCAAAATAATTATCCCCCATAGCCTTGGTGATGGTGTATGGCCCATACCAGAGTGGGAAATGATTCCGATGGGGTCCTGTAAGGCATTCTTTCTACAAGTGCAACCAAACTTTGTCGCCCACCTAAAACTTATGTGGAACCTGATGTTGATCATGGCGCTGCTTGTACTTGTCATTGGACTTCTGTAGGATATCCTGAACCTATTGGCGGATGTCCTGGATCCTCTCAATGAACTGAGTGGCTTTGTTAGCCTTAGTTGGAGCAGGAGAGGAGTCGGTCGAGGTGACTGCAAGGGGAAGTTCAACATCTATGGGACCCAATGGTTGGAATCCCAACCCCGCCTGAAAGGGGTTGTGGTCGGTTGATCTATGCATGGATCGGTTGTAGCTATGTTGGACATAGGGAAGACTCTCATCCCATGTACGAGGGTGCTTGGAATTATACATTTGCAGGATATGCATGATCATTCGATTTACGACCTCTATTTGGCCATCTATCTAGGGGTGGAACGTCGTGGATTTGGTGAGCTTGGTGTCCAACAGTGACCAGAGGCTCGACTAGAATGTGATGAGATATTGACAGTCCCGATATGAGAAAATGGTTTGTGGGATTCCAAAATGTACCTAGACCCATTCAAAGAAGATCTTGGCAGTGGCTTCTGCTGTGATGCTCTTCTTGCAAGAAACCAGAATCACCATCTTGGAAAAGCGATCAACAACCACAAAAACACAGTCACTTCCCCGCTTGGTGGATGGGAGGCCCGACATGTAGTCCATTGAGATGGATTCCCATGGCTTGTTAGGAGTAGGAAGAGGGGTGTACAGGCCTTGTTTCTTAGTAGTTGGTTTGGCAATAGCGCAGGCAATGCAAGACCTGATATACTTGCTGACCTCCTGTCGAAGTTTTGGCGAGTAGAAATGTTTTTGTAGCATTTCCACTGTCTTTTCAATGCCGAAGTGTCCTACCACACGATTGTAGTGGGCTTCCCAGATCATATTCGCTCACTCACTTGATGGAACACATATATGGCGCAGTTGGCACAACAACCCATTCTAAAGATGGAAATTATTGACAACTGCCTTTGCACCCAACATTTGGTAGGTGGTGGTGAAGTCTGAGTCTGTCTCATAGAGTTGGGGCCATCTAGAGGTCTCATGGTCACAGGAGTCTATCACTGTGGTGAGTGTCGTGACTGGTGGTCTGTTGAGGCAATCAGGGACATGGTTGGTGCTTCCTGTTTTATACTTGATGTGGAGGTGGAATTGTTTCAAGTATGTGGAATTGATGGCGGTCATTCTGCAATTTTCCTTGTGTCTGTATGAATTGCAGTGGCTTATGATCAGTGTGGATAACTGTCTCCCTCCCAAGAATGTAATGTCTCCAATGGTGGTAGGCTTGCACAATGGAGTACATTTCTTTGTCGTAATTAGGATACTTGTGGACAACATCTGATAGTGCCGCACTATGATAGTCCAGGGGGTGGCCATGTTGTGTGAGAATGACACCCACAACATAGTCTGAAGCATCAGTCTCAATCTCAAAGGGTTGCTGCAGGTCTGGTAGTGAAAGTACCAAGGCTGAGCATAAGCGCTTCTTCAAATCATCGAATGCTTGTTGTTGAGGTCGGCCCCATACAAATTTTTCCTTACCACCACCCCTGGTTATTTGGCTGAGGGCCCATGCAATATGGGAGAATCCTAACACAAACCTACAGTAGAAATTGGCAAGGCCCAAGAAGCTCTGAAGCTCAGTGAGTGTGGTTGGGGCTGGCCAATCACGGATGACTTGGATCTTGGCTGGATCCACATGTACGCCATGTTGATCAATGATGTAGCTTAGGTAATGGACCCTGTCCATGCTGAAGGAGAATTTTTCCAAGTTGGGGTATAACTTGTGCTACTATAGAGTGTGCAAAACCTACTGAATATGCTGCAAGTGTTCGGCCCAAGTCTTGTTGTAAATGAGAATGTCATCTAGATACACCACTACAAAAGTATTGGTGAATGGTCATAGAATATCATCCATCATCCTCATGAAAGTGGCTAGATCATTTTCATACCAAAGGGCATGGCCAACCATTCAAAAAGGCCTTCCTTTGACTTGAAGGCGATCTTCCATACATCAATCTGTTCTATCGAGACCTGGTGGTAGCTAGACTTCAGATCAATCTTAATGAAGTATTTGACCCCCATGAGTTGATCAAGGAGGTCGTGGATTCAGGGAATCGGGTACCGGTTTCTGACTGTGATTTTATTCAGAGCCCAATAATCAATGGAAAGTCGCCAAGTTCCATCTTTCTTCTGTACCAACACGATTGGGCTCCCGCAAGGTGATGAGGTGGGACAGATGTGCCCCTTGTGGAGATTTTCTTGGATCTGTTGCTTGATCTCCTCATTCTATAATAGAGAGTGACAATAGTCTGGCCCATTGCGCAGTGGTGCGCCAGGGGTCAGATCGATGGGGTGCTTGACCTGGCAGTGTATAGGTACCCCGATAGGTGAGGAGAATATATCTGAGTATTCTTCCACGACCTTATCTACTTGCTTCTGTTGTGTGGAGAGGTCGGCTGCAGAGACCCTGGATGTGGCTATGATTTTTCTCTCATTCTAAGAGCGAATCATGAAGAAGACAAACTTCCCCATCTGAGAGATGACCTTCCTACATTGCTTAGCAGTGATCAAGGAAATAACACTAGGTGGGATTGCCTCGGGTATCCTGTACAATTTCCTATTCAAAGTAATAATAACACTACGAGGCCTAGACTCATATAAAGCATGATGTTTCCATAAATGAGGTTGGCCCAAAATAACATCACAAATTTTGAGAGGAGAAACATCACACAATACCTCGTCTTTCAAGGGCTTGATGCCATACGACAGTCGACACTGTTGGCTAACGCAGAGATCGCTTCCTTGGCAGAGCCATCCAATGGTGTAGTGTTGTGGGTGTGGTATTGTTGACAGGGCCAACTGTTTGACGACCTCTGTGAGATGAGGTTATTTTGACTACCACTATCAACGATGAAGTGCAACAGGGTGCCTTTTACTCACATTTGTGAATGGAAGAGACATTCTCATTCTTCTGGCTCATATGGTTCACCATGCTGGAGCTTGGTGGTAGCAACGGTGGCACTAGGTTCCGCATCAATGATTCATTTTCCCCTTTCTGGTTCTAACTCATATTCAAAACCTGCATCTGATTTAGAGGCTTTCACTTCCGCCACCAACATCTACTTTGAGCGATAGTCAACAGTGTTATGCCAAGGGATCTTGTGGAATTCGCACCACTTCCCGGTATCTTTCTTTGTCTTTCTGATGTCCTTCTTTGCTTGCGGCTTGGATTGGTTGTCCTAATACTATGCATGTTTTCTCTGTACTTTGTTCTATGGGTTGGGGCCACCCTTTCCTGGCTTTTATTGTGAGGGGTTCCCCGACCCAAATTGTCGCATCTTTTGTTTGAGCTTCTGCTCGATTTTGACGGCATATCGGTAGGCCGTGCCCAAGGATGAGATGTCCAAAAATTCCATTTCGGTCTAGATGTATCTATGCAAAGAACTGCGATACTTGAGCACCAGATGTCACTTTGAATCTTTGATACCCATCTTGGTGCGCAAGGTATGGAAGATATTTGTGAAATTTGGCACTGCTTGGTCTCTTTCTTGCCGCAGTGTGGTCCATTTGGTATACAAGCTGTCATAAATTCCGATAGGGTAGTATTGTTCCTTAATAGCATCCTTGAAGGATTCCTAGGTGGTTGTGACTATATATAATGAGGGTTCCTCTATTTCCTTTTGCTCACAGAAAGTTTCCCACCAATCTTTGACACGGGGAACGGCTTTGAGGAGCGCAAAAGTAATATTTTCTCTATTAGAAAAGTAATATTTTCTCTATTAGAAAAGTTATGGATAGAAAAATAGCCTTCTAGTAGATTCAACCACTTGTCTACAACATATGCATCTATCTGACCTTCAAATATAGGAATATCGAAGTTTATTTGTACCTTGAAGGGGGCGGTGCCTCCGCTCGAAGAAGATGCATCGCCTGTTGGTAGTCGCCAAAGGATTTGCGTGAAATTATCCATCATCTCATTCCTTTGTTGTGTGAGGGATTCCTCAATCAACAGTTTGAAAGGATCTCCTGTCCTATCATATTTCTTTTCTCCTTCCATGAGAGGTCACTTGGGTGTGCAAGAGCTTTTGTCCTCAAGAGAAACAAGCTCGAGACCTAACTCTTTGTACTCCGACCTCGTTGGGGACATGCATTAAGATGACAAGGAGCAGGATACTCTGATACCACTGATACAAATTTTATGAGTAGAATGAAATGAGTACAGATTATTACCAGATTCTTAACACAGAATAACAGAGATACTGTAAAACCGGTTTTCTATTCAATAAGGAAATAAGTTGAAACTGTAAAATGTAGCGGAAAACAATCTTGCTGGAGTGGTGGTGGCTCATCTCTGAGAAGAGATGTGACGGTTGCGCTCATTCGCAAGAAGATGATTACAATGAGGCTCTCAAGGCCTTTTTACAATAAACAGGAGTTTCAAAAACCCTAAACATCCAAAAACCCTAAACATCCAAAAACCTAACCCTAGGAGATGAAGTGCCAAAAGTCATGTGGGCCCTATTTGGGTAAGTTAGTACATCAACTTCCTGGGCTCGTAACTTTTGCATACGATCTCCGTTTTAGGCATATGATAGCCCGTTGGAAAGATCTATCCAAGGAATACAACAAATGCACAAAATTTCATGTTGAATTTTTGCAACTGCAACATACCCCAAAAAACATCGTTTAGGGCCTCAAAACGGCTCCGGAAGTTCAGGACCCGAAAAATTGCTAAAAATAGTAAATTATCAAAATTGCAAGAAAGTTGTTTTAAGCCAGTTGGAAAAGGTGGGTGACCACTGATATCCACCTGGATCAATCCTCCATCCTTAGGAAGAAATGGTCTCCATTGTGTTGAGTTCCCCCATCAGATGAGGAAATTTCTGCTAAATTTAGCCTCGGGTGAGCCACTTGCCTTGGTGCAGGAGCTGCCCTACTTTGACGACTTGATAAAGCTGGATCCTTTGTTGTCGAGTGCCCTTGATCTACATGTCCATAATCTGATCACTGGATTCCTATTGTATGCAGTCAGGGTTGAGCTCTGTTGGTGTCAGCTATTCTGCTACGTCTGAGGTGTCCAATAATGGTGGGAAATAACGTCGAAGGAGGTCCACATTGAAAATTGGGTGCAGGCTAAGGAAAGAAGGAATGTTGAGCACAAAAGAATTATCCCCCATAGACTTGGTGATGGTGTACGACCCATAACGGAGTGGGAAAAGCTTCCGATGGGGTCCTGTAAGGCGTTATTTTTGCAAGTGCAACCAAACTTTATCGCCCACCTAAAACTTATGTGGAACCCGATGTTGATCATGGCGCTGCTTGTACTTGTCATTGGACTTCTATAGGATATCCTAAACCTGTTGGTGGATGTGATGGATCCTCTCAATGAACCGGGTGGCTTTGTTAGCCTCAGTTGGAGTAGGAGAGGAGTCGGTCTAGGTGACCGCAAGGGGAAGTGCAACATCTATGGGACCCAATGGTTGGAATCCCAACCCCACCTAAAAAGGGATGTGGCCAGTTGAGCTATGCAGGGCTCAGTTGTAGCTATGCTAGATACAGGGAAGACTCTCATCCCATGTGTGAGGGTGCTTGGAATTATACATGTGCAGGATATGCACGATCATTCGATTTACGACCTCGGTTTGGCCATCTGTCTGGGGGTGGAACGCCGTGGATTTGGTGAGCTTGGTGTCCAGCAGTGACCAGAGGCTCGACCAGAATGTGATGAGAAATCGACTGTCCCGATATGAGACAATGGTTTGTGGGATTCCAAAATGTATCCAGACCCATTCAAAGAAGATCTTGGCAGTGTCTTTTGTTGTGAAGATCTTCTTGCAAGCAACCAGAATCACCATCTTGGAAAAGCGATCAACAACCACAAAAAGACAGTCACTTCCCCGCTTGGTGGATGGGAGGCTTGACATGTAGTCCATTGCGATGGATTCCCATGGCCTGTCAGGAGTAGGAAGAGGGGTGTACAGGAACTGTTTCTTAGTGGTTGGTTTGGCAATAGCGCGTGTAGTGCAAGACCTGATATACTTGCTAACCTCCTGTCGAAGTTTCGGCGAGTAGAAATGTTTTTGTAGCATTGCCACTGTCTTTTCAATGCCAAAGTGTCCTGCCACACGACTGTAGTGGTCTTCCCAGATCATCTTCACTCACTCACTTGATGGAATACATTTATGGCCCAGTCGGCACAACAACCCGTCCTGAAGATGGAAATTATCGACAACTGCCTTTGCACCCAACATTTTTTAGGTGGTGGCAAAGTCCATGTCTGTCTCATAGAGTTGGGGCCATCCAGAGGTCTCATGGCCACATGAGTCTAGTATTGTGGTGAGTGTCACGACTGGTGGTCTGCTGAGGCAATCAGCGACGCGGTTGGTGCTTCCTATTTTATATTTGATGTTGAGGTGGAATTGCTGCAAGTATGTGGACCAATTTTGAGGGCGGTCATTTTGCAATTTTCCTTGTGTCTGTATGAACTGCAGTGGCTTATGATCAGTGTGGATGACTGTCTCCCTCCCAAGAATCTAATGTCTCCACTGGCGGCAGGATTTCACAATGGATTACATTTCTTTTTCGTAAGTAGGGTACTTACGAACAACATCTGATAGTGTCGCACTATGATAGGCCATGGGGTGGCCATGCTGTGTGAGAATGACACCCACAATATAGTCTGAAGCATCAGTCTCAATATCAAAGGGATGTTGCAAGTCTGGTAGTGAAATTTCTGGGGCTGAGCACAAGGGTTACTTCAAATCAACGAACGCTTGTTGTTGGGGCCGACCTCACACAAATTTCGCCTTACCACCACCCCTGGTTATTTGGCTGAGGGCCCATGCAATATGGGAGAATCCCAACACAAACCTTCTATAGAAATTGGCAAGGCCCAAGAAGCTCCAAAGCTTAGTGAGTGTGGTTGGGGCTGGCCAATCACGGATGACTTGGATCTTGGTTGGATCCATATGTATGACATGTTGATCAATGATGTAGCCTAGGTAATGGACCCTGTCCACGTCGAAGGAGAATTTTTGCAAGTTGGCGTATAGCTTGTGTTGCTGTAGGGTGTGCAGAACTGCTAAATATGGTAAAAGTGCTCGGCCCAAGTCTTGTTGTAAATGAGAATGTCATCCAGATACAACACTACAAAAGTATTGGTGAATGGTTGCAGGATATCATCCATCATCCTCATGAAAGTGGCTAGAGCATTTGTCAAACCAAAGGGCATGACCAACCATTCAAAAATGCCTTCCTTTGACTTGAAGGTGATCTTCCATACATCAGTCTGTTCTATTGAGACCTGGTGGTAGCCAGACTTCAAATAAATCTTACTGAAGTATTTCCCCCCATGAGTTGATCAAGGAGGTCGTCGATTTGGGGAATCGGGTAACAGTTTCTAACTGTGATTTTATTCAGAGCCCGATAATCAATGCAACATCACCAACTTCCATATTTCTACTATACCAACACGATTGGGCTCTCACAAGGTGATGAGCTGGGACGGATGTGGCCCTTGTGGAGAAATTATTGGATATGTCACTTGATCTCCTCATTCTCTAATAGAGAGTGATGATAGACTAGCTCATTGGGTAGCAGTGCACCAGGGGTCAGATCAATGGGGTGCTTGACCTTGCAGTGCAGAGGTACCCCAATAGGTGAGGATAAGATATCTGAGTATTCTTCCATGACCTTATCTACTTGCTTCTGTTGTGTGGAGAGGTCGGCTGCAGAGACCTTGGATGTGGCTATGATTTTTCTCTCATTCTGAGAGAAAATCATGAAGAAGACAAAATTCCCCGTCTGAGAGATGACCTTCTTGCATTGCTTAGTAGAGATTAAGGAAATAACACTAGGTGGGACCGTGTCGGGTATCCTGTAAAATTTCCTATTCAAAGTAATAATAACACTACAAGGCCTAGACTCATATACAACATGACGTTTCCATAAATAAGGTTGGGCCAAAAGAACATCACAAACTTCGAGAGGAGAAACATCACACAATACCTCGTCTTTGAAGGTCTTGATGCCGTACGATAGTCGACACTATTGGCTGACGCGGAGATCGCTTCCTTGGCAGAGCCATCCAATGGTAAAGGGTTGTAGGTGTGGCGTTTTCTACAGGGCCAGCCACTTGATGACTTTTGCTGAGATGAGGTTCTTCTGGCTACCACTATCAACGATGAAGTGCAACAGAGTGCATTTTACCCACATCTGTGAATGGAAGAGGTGCTCTCCTTCTTCTGGCTCATCTGGTTCACCATGCTGGAGCTTGGTGGTAGAAACAGTGGCATTGGGTTCTGTGTCAATGACCCATCTTACCCTTTCTGGTTCTGAATCAGAGTCAGAACCCGCATCTGATTCAGAGGCTTTCACTTCGGCCACGAGTGTCTGCTTTGAGTTGTAGTCAGCAGTGTTATGCCAAGGGCTCTTGTGGAAGTCGCACCACTTCCCAGTATCTTTCTTTGTCTTTTTGGTGCCCTTATTTGCTTGCGTCTTGGACTAGTTGTCCTGATACTGTCCATATTTGCTCTGTCCTTTGTTCTGTGGGTTGGGGACACCCTTTCCTGGCTTTTTTTGTGAGGGGTTCCCAGACCCAAATTGTTGCATCTTTTGTTTGAGCTTCTGCTCGATTTTGATGACATATCCATAGGCCACGCCCAAGGATGAGATGTCTAGAAATTCCATTTCAGTTTGGATGTAGCTATGCAGAGAACTGTGATACTTGAGCACTAGATGTCACTCTAAATCTTTGATACCCAGCTTGGTGTGCAAGGTATGGAAGATATTTGTGAAATCTGGCACTGCTTGGTCTCTTTCTTTCTGCCGTGTGGTCTTGGTGGATGTGCTAGATCCTCTCAATGAACCAGGTGGCTTTGTCAGCCTCAGTTGGAGTAGGAGAGGAGTCGGTTGAGGTGACCGCAAGGGGAAGTGCAACATCTATGGGACCCAATGGTTGGAATGCTAACCCCACCTGAAAGGGGTTGTGGCCAGTTGATCTATGCAGGGCTCGGTTGTAGCTATGCTAGACATAGGGAAGACTCTCATACCATGTGCGAGGGTGCTTGGAATTATACATGCACAGGATATGCACGATCATTTGATTTACGACCTCGGTTTGGCCACTTGTTTGGGGGTGGAACGCTGTGGATTTGGTGAGCTTGGTGTCCAGCAGTGACCAGAGGCTCGACCAGAATGTGATGAGAAATCGACTGTCCCAATCTGAGACAATCATTTGTGGGATTCCAAAATGTATCCATACCTGTTCAAAGAAGAGCTTGGCAGTGGCTTCTGCTGTGATGCTCTTCTTGCAAGCAACCAGAATTGCCATCTTGGAAAAGCGATCAACAACCACAAAAACACAGTCACTTCCCTGCTTGGTGGATGGGAGACCTGACATGTAGTCCATTGAGATGGATTCCCATGGCCTGTCAAGAGTAGGAAGAGGGGTGTATAGGCCCTATTTCTTAGTGGTTGGTTTGGCAATAGCATAGGCAGTGCAAGACCTGATATTCTTGCTGACCATCTGTCAAAGTTTCAACCAGTAGAAATGTTTTTGTAGCATTGCCACTATCTTTTCAACACTAAAGTGTCCTGCCACATGACTATAGTCGACTTCCTAGATCATCTTCGCTCGCTCACTTGATGGAACACATATATGGCCTAGTCAACACAACAACCCATCATGAAGATGGAAATTATCGACAACTGCCTTTGCACCCAACATTTGGTAGGTGGTGGTAAAGTCTGGGTCTGTCTCATAGAGTTGGGGCCATCCAGAGGTCTCATGGTCGTAGGAATCTAGTACTATGGTGAGTGTCATGACTGGTGGTCTGCTGAGGCAATCAGTGACACGGTTGGTGCTTTCTTGTTTTATACTTGATGTGGAGGTGGAATTGCTGCAAGTATGTGGACCACTTTTTATGACGGTCATTCTGCAATTTTCCTTGTGTCTGTATGAACTACAGTGGCTTATGATTAGTGTGGATGACTGTCTCCCTCCCAAGAATGTAATGTCTCCACTGGCGGCAGGCTTGCACAATGGAGTACATTTCTTTGTCATAAGTAGGGTACTTACGGACAACATCTGATAGTGTCGCACTATGATAGGCCATAGAGTGGCCATGTTGTGTGAGAACAACACCCACAACATAGTCTGAAGCATCAGTCTTAATCTCAAAAAGATGTTGCAGGTATGGTAGTGAAATTACTGGGGCTGAGCACAAGCGCTACTTCAAATCATTGAACACTTGTTTTTGGGGCCGGCCCCACGCAAATTTTTCCTTACCACCACCCCTGGTTATTTGGCTGAGGGCCCATACAATATGGGAGAATCCCAACACAAACTTGTGGTAGAAATTGGCAAGGCCCAAGAAGCTCCAAAGCTCAGTGAGTGTGGTTGGGGCTGGCCAATCACGGATGACTTGGATCTTGGCTGGATCCACATGTATGCCATGTTGATCAATGATGTAGCCTAGGTAATGGACCCTGTCAATGCCGAAGGAGCATTTTTCGAAATTGGCGTATAGCTTGTGCTGCCTTAGGGTGTGCAGAACCTACTGAATATGCTGCAAGTGTTCGGCCCAAGTCTTGTTGTAAATGAGAATGTCATCCAGATACACCACTACAAACGTATTGGTGAATGGTCATAGGATATCGTCCATCATCCTCATGAAAGTGGCTGGAACATTTTTCATACCAAAGGGCATGACCAACCATTCAAAAAGGCCTTCCTTTGACTTGAAGGCAGTCTTCCATACATTAGTCTGTTCTATCGAGACCTAGTGGTAGCTAGAATTCAGATCAATCTTAATGAAGTATTTGGCCCCCATAAGTTGACCAAGGAGGTCTTCGATTCAGGGAATCGGGTACCGGTTTTTGACTATGATTTTATTCAGAGCTCGATAATCAATGCAAAGTTTCCAAGTTCCATATTTCTTCTATACCAACACGATTGGGCTCCCACAAGGTGATGAGCTAGGATAGATGTGCCCCTTGTGGAGAAATTCTTGGATCTGTCCCTTGATCTCCTCATTCTCTAACAGAGAGAGATGATAGACTAGCCCATTGGGAAGCAATGCGCCAGGGGTCATATCGATGGGGTGCTTGACCTAGCAGTGCAGAGGTACCCCGATAGGTGAGTAGAAGATATCTAAGTATTCTTCCATGACCTTATCTACTTGCTTTTGCTGTGTGGAGAGGTCGACTGCAGAGACCTTGGATGTGGCCGTGATTTTTCTCTCATTATGAGAGCGAATCATGAAGAAGACAAGATTCCCCATCTAAGAGATGACCTTCCTCCATTGCCTAGCAGAGATAAAGGAAATAACACTAGGTGGGACCACCTCGGGTATCCTTTACAATTTCCTATTCAAATTAATAATAACACTACGAGGCCTAGACTCATATACTTCATGACGTTTCCATAAATAAGGTTGGCCCAAAAGAACATCACAAACTTCAAGAGGAGAAACATCACACAATACCTCATCTTTGACGGGCTTGATGTCGTAGGACAATGGACAGTGTTGGCTAACGCGGAGATCGCTTCCTTGGCAGAGCCATCCAGTGGTGTAGGGTTGTGGGTGTGGCGTTGTCAACAGGGCCAGTCGCTTGATGACCTCTGCTAAGATGAGGTTCTTCTGGCTACCACTATCAATGATGAAGTGCAATGGGGTGCATTTTACCCACATCTATGAATGGAAGAGGTGCTCTCCTTCTTTTGGCTTGTCTGGTTCACCATGATGGAGCTTGGTGGTAGCAACGATGGCACTAGGTTTCGCGTCAATGATCCATCTTCCCCTTTCTAGTTCTGACTCAGAGTTAGAACTTGCATCTAATTCAGAGGCTTTCACTTCGGCCACCAGCGTCTACTTTGAGCAACAGTCAGCAGTGTTATGCCAAGGGCTCTTGTGGAAGTCGCACCACTTCCCAGTATCTTTCTTTGTCTTTTCGGTGTCCTTCTTTTCTTGCAGCTTGGACTGGTTTTCCTGATACTATCCATCTTTTCCCTTTACTTTTTTTTGTGGGTTGGGACCACCCTTTCTTGGCTTTTGTTGTGAGGGGTTCCCCGTCCCAAATTGTCGCGTCTTTTGTTTGAGCTTCTGCTTGATTTTGACGGCATATCGGTACGCCGCGCCCAAGGATGAGATGTCTAGAAATTCCATTTCAGTCTAGATGTATCTATGCAGAGAACTGCAATAATTGAGCACCAGATGTCGCTCTGAATCTTTGATACCCAGCTTGGTTCGCAAGGTATGGAAGATATTTGTGAAATCTGGCATTACTTGGTCTCTTTCTTGCCGCAGTGTGGTCCATTTGGTATACAAGTCATCATAACTTCCAACAGGGTAGTATTGTTCCTTAATAGCATCCCTGAAAGATTCCCAGGTGGCTGTGACTGTAAATAATGAGGGTTCCTCTGTTTCCTTTTGCTCACAAAAAGTTTCCCACCAATCTTTGACACGGGGAACGACTTTGAGGAGCGCAAAAGTAATATTTTCTCTATTTGAAAAGTTATGGACAGAAAAATAACCTTCTAGTAGATTCAACCACTTATCTACAACATCTGCATCTATCTGACCTTCAAATATAGGAATATCGAAGTTTATTTGTACCTTGAAGGGGGCGGTGCCTCCGCTCGAAGAAGATGCGTCGCCTGTTGGTAGTCTCCAAAGGATTTGCGCGAAATTATCCATCATCTCGTTCCTCTGTTGCATGAGGGCTTCCTCAATCAACAGTTTGAAAGGATCTCCTGTCCTGTCATATTTCTTTTCTCCTTCCATGAGAGGTCGCTTGGGTGTGCGAGAGATTTTTTCCTGAAGAGAAACAAGCTCGAGACCTAACTCTTTGTACTCCGACCTCATTGGGGACATGAATTAAGACGACAAGGAGCAGGCCGCTCTGATACCATTGATCCGGATTTTATGAGCAGAACAAAATGAATACAGATTATTACCATATGCTTAACACAGAATAACAAAGATACAGTAAAATTGGTTTTCTATTCAATAAGGAAATAAGCTGAAACTGTAAAATGCAGTGGAAAACAAGCTTGCTGGAATGGTGGCGGCTTATCTTTGAGAAGAGATGTGACGATTGTGCTCATTCGCAAGAATATTATTACAATGAGGCTCTCAAGGCATTTTTACAATAAACAAAAGTTTCAAAAACCCTAAACATCCAAAAACCTAACCCTAGGAGATGAAGCGCCAAAAGTCATGCGGGCCCTGTTTGGGTAAGTTAGTACATCAACTTCCCGGGGTGGTAACTTTTGCATGCGATCTTCGTTTTAGGCATATGATAGCCTGTTGGAAATATCTATCCAAGGACCAAAAAAGTTGCACAAAATTTCATGCTGAACCTCCGTGGCTGCAACATACCCCAAAGAACATCGTTTAGGGCCTCAAAACGGCTCTGGAAGTTCAGGACCCAAAAAACTGCTAAAAATAGTAAATTATCAAAATTGCGAGAAAGTTGTTTTAAGCCAACTGGAAAAGGTGGGTGGCCACAAATATCCACCTGGATCAATGTACATGTGGGATGTGCTTGGACATCCCACATACATGCAAGGCCGACCTCTTTAAAGGTCAACGCCCCCCCAAAAAACAAAATGCAAAAAAGGAAGAAGGAAATGCAAGAGAGGTTAGTTTGTACTTACTTGGTCCAAACGGAAGTTCGTTTCGTCCACTGGAGCTCCCAGAATCAACTATTTCGGCAAAGGGGTATTTTTTGACTTTTGGTCAGTTTTAAATTTACAATGGTGATAATGAGTTGCCAACTTTCTATTTATAGACTTTTTGGCCCCTTTTTGTCATTTTTTCTAGCTTGAAAATCATTTACTATGGTTCTTGAGTTTCTTAGGGGATGTTACGATAAGTGTTACTTTGGGTATTTAGGAACTTTTTTCTAGATTTGGGTCAGTTTTAAATGTCTTTTGGTAAAAATTTGTTTTTCCAACTTTGTGCATATAAGATAGGATTCCACCTCCACTTGTGGAACCTCGTTGTCTTTTTCGCTTTTCCATAGGATCGATCCCACTGAATTGTGACAGGGAACCCTCACTCCTACTTTAGAAGTGTCATAATTTAGTGGTAGATCCTACCTTCACATGGATGCCCTAGGTAGATCCTGGTTACGTTTTGGTTTCCATGCCGTCACTAATGACTATAGGCTCAGGAGTCCATTGTAGTTTTTCCTGATTGAGATTTTGAGCCTCATTTGCATGATTCATTATCATTCTTGAAATCACCCTCGAGACTCCCAAAACACAATGGGTCTTCTTTTAAGACCTTTTCAGACCCTCTAAACATGAAAAGATTGCAGAACGATCTTGTTTCCCTTCATGCTCGCTAAACTGAAATTTGAAGGCACGTCTGTCTGACAGTAGTTTACCCCTTTTTTGGTCCGGATGGTCAAAAGAATGAACAAAGGTATACTCTAGGAGCCTCGGCTCTCTAGAAGAGTATCCTCAGGGATACATTTAACCCTTTTTCGGGCCCACAGGACTAAATTTATGAAAAAGGAACCCCCACGGAGTCCATAGTTAATCTCTTTTCAGACTCCCTAAAATTGAAATTATGGCCAAGTGACCTTGTTTCTTCACACTTGTTAAAGTGGTCCAGAAGAGCATCCCTTACGGAGTCCATAGTTAAGCTATTTTCAGACTCCTTAAATATGAAAAGATTGACGAGTGATATTGTCTTTGTCACACTCATTAAAATGATTTTGAATAGACGTCTGTTCGGTGCTATTTTACCCCTTTTTTGAACCGACTAGACTACCTTAAAAAAAGGTACCCCAATGGAGTCTCCTTTTACATTTTTCCAGACTCTCTAAAAATGAAAAACCACCGAGATTACCTTCTATGGGCTCATTAAAATTACATTGAAGGACATTATCATTGTGTCTTATTAATCACATTTTCATTCCCACATCTTTGGTCTAATGGCGGCTCCATGTTGCTCTCAACTGAACCATTTGAAGCATGCCTTATACGCAAGCCTTGTAGCACTTTGCCTCTGTGTCTTGACACCTTGACCCATGGAGGATTTTTTCCGAGTGTCCTTTTCCTACAAATGTCCCCTTGCTCTGAGCATCAATGTGTTCCTTACACTTGGAATTAATATGTCTGTGACACTCGTTCGTCCTTTATAACGTAGCATTCTTTTATTCTTTTTCAAACTTTCCATAATTATTGAAAAAGACAAAAAAAATCAAATATACCCCAAAAAGAGGAAGGGAAAAGTATTTTCTTTTTGTTGACAACATAATGAGTTTCCCTTGGACAAAGCACATCCTTTCATTTGTTCGTCAAGCCCTAGGATTCAATATGACCTCAGGAAGTTGTTCTCGCTACATAGAGTTGTGTCCTCTGTTTGGTTACCCTTCCAAACATATGGAGAGTTCGCATTGCCTCCTGCATCGTGAACTTATGTTAATGCCATGCTTCCTGAGTCTCATCATTTATCGTGATTTCATTCAAAGGAAGTCTTATTAAACTTGAGTCGGCCCTTCTGCAGTTTGTCTCTTGTCCTCATGCCCGGCCACCCCGAAAGACCAATCATGTCCTTGTTCAAAATCAATGAAGTTCTCTGCACTGATCATCAAGATTCTCTTATCTTTTCCCGACGAGCCATCGAAGACCTCTGGGTAGTACATTTATACATTGATATTACACTCCTACCCAAGTTTTAAAGATTTTGAAGTTGTTGCTGGAGATCTGAAGACCTCATCTCCAGCCATCAGGCGTCATTGTCTTCTTGAAGATGGATACTATACATGTATATATTTTGATATTGATATGTAGATACACTGTGTACTTCTCATGGCTACACTTTATATAGTTATATGACATGGATCTCCAGTGTATTTGATTGGCATCCATGATTTTATTTCATCCCGAGCATGGGTATACCTGCCTCAATGAGACAAATTGTTATTTTTTACAGATGGTACCTCCTGAACTCTGGTTCCTGGGCTCACTCACTTTGTACATCAGTGAATATTTTTAATGTATTTTGGCCATCAGATTCTCTTCTGACCTCACACATTAGGGGGCATCTATGATAACCCTAAATTGCACCAGACATACATACATGGCATGAGGCCATCTAACTTGCTATATTTTCCAAGCCATCATTGAACAAGCTCTTTTAAAAATAATTGTTTTGAAGGTGTATGCGCCCTGCTCCACTCTTACCCACGTACACATGCATGCTAACCCACTACAACCCGCGTACACACATAGAATATCGCGAAAAATCAAAATTGCATAGGATACTAGTTTTTAGGCTGTTAACCGTTTGACTACCCATAGCCAGTCACCCCAACCATTAATATCTCTTCTGGCCTATAAAAGAAGGGGTTGGGGTCCGATGTCAAGGAGAGGCACACGAGCATAGAAAATCTGTCCATTTATGTATTCCCCTTTTGCCCCAATATTCAGCAACCACATTGTGATTTTGAGCCAGAATTCCCTTTTTCTCCATTGCAAGCCCTTGCCATTCCCCCAGAGAGAACTGAAGACGAGAAGGAGACGTGGAATCAGTTGGTGTATTGTGAAGAGGAGCCTAGGACCGAGTTTGAGGAGTAGTGTTGGTCTCATATTGTAAGTGACTTTTGTGAGATTAATATAAAGAAGTACCTTTTCCGTCCTGCCAAATGATGTATTAAACTTATATGATTTGTTTACATTTCTTGTTTATGATGTATAACCCACTAATCCATATGTATAATGCATGCTTGTAGTTTCTTTTTTGTCTTTTGGTGAATGTAGGTCAGCATTGGGAGGAGACTTGCAGTTAGGAAACAACTAAGCACAAGGGGATCGACACCAGACGCAGACTTTAAGGTATGCCTACCGCATCCCTATACCTTGTCTTTTATATATGATTGTGGGGTAATGTCGGGATAGTTGATAAAAAGTAGGAGACTTTATATGGTTAGCTCTGCCTACATTTTAGAACCCTGTTGTAGTTCATAGAGGGGTTTTCCTGCTATACCAAAATTGGCGACCGTACTTGGGATGCCTCTAGGGTCTTTGGGGATATCTCTTTTTGGGTGCTTTGAATCAGTTTATTCTTTGTTTTTTGAGTTTTTGTAAGATTCTGTGTCTTTAAGGGATTTTTGTCTTCCATACTAGTACTCCCTGCCTGTGCTGGACTGTTGGTTTTCATTTTCTTGAGAAGTTACAGAGGTGTACGTGGCCTATAGTGAGCCTGAACATGTGCATATGCGCCTTGCCCTTGGGAAGCCCGCGTACATACGCTGGTTGTTGAAGTGTCAGTAGCGTGCATGTTGAGATGTTTTTTTAAAGAAGAGGTAGTCATCCTCTTCCATGTCAGGAGTCACACTTATCAGGGGTTTTCTTGATCTATTCTTGGTCTCTGTTATAGCAGTCTGTAGGTTAGGTTTGACTTTAGCATAGCTTTGTTTTCATCAAAATATTTCTTGTGTTTTCTTTGATAGGGTTTTTAGACAAGTTTGTGATTTTGCTTTGATCTGTCTGTTTGGTATTGTCAATGAATCCCTGCGATCTGCATTTGGGCCTAAATTCATTTCTTGGTCCTGTCTTGTCATCATTTTTCCCTTTTTTTCTTTAGAAGAAAAGAAAATAATTCATTTTCAAATTTCTTGTTTTGAAGCATAAAACAATAAAAAAAAAATCTTTCATTTCTTTGTTTGGTAAAGTAGTTTAGGCGAGTTGTTTCATTTACCAAGGAAAAATAAAGTTTTCTTAAGTTATTTACTTGAATGCTTAGGTCATTAAGTAGCTTGTAGTCAAGCGAAATATTTTTTTAAGTTTTTCTTTTCAAATATCTGAGAAAAGTAGTTTCGAAAAGTTTGGTTAAAGAGTTTAAATTGGCAAATCTTTATTTGTGAAGAAAGAAGTACTTGTGTTTCCAGTATCATCTTATGCTCTTCTCTTTTGTCTCTTAAAGAACATCACTGGTTTCACTTTCATTCCTTTTGACTTAAGACAACCACTAAAATTAACTCTTAATTAAAAGCTATTAGACTTTATGTTTTTAGGGTCCATCAATGCAGACTAGGCTAGAGCCTTGATTTAGGATTGGAGAGGAAACTCTTCAAGGCTACAAAACCAAGCATAAGAGTTTGTGCTAGGGAGTGCTTGAAAGTCCAATAACCGTGAAATTTATCCAGGACCCCCTTCTAATACAAGGGCTAAACAGAAGGTTGCGTGCGGAAAGTTAGAGGATATAACCCCTCCAAAGCTGGACCAAGCATAGTGGGGAATGCATATAGAGGGCTTATCTTGGGATTTCATTGATCGTATTTGCCACAAAGCTTCATGGGTCTATAATCCGTTCGAGGTCCTCAGTCATCTTGCAGAACACTTACTTTCGATACCCTTGATAGGTTTTGGTCTTGATACCCTGCTCATTACAGTCCATTCGACTGTCGACTGTACCCGCCTGGTGACTGATCACGCGCTGAAAACCTAGTTTCCTTTATCTTAGTGACTTACACAGGTGACTGCAGGGGTATACCACGGTACCTAGGGCATACATTGGGCCACGCTTTGCAGAGTATATCCAGAGGGTTCTTCCATATTCGAGTTGCACTTGCATCAGTAAGTTTCTCTAGTGTTGGTTGTTGTAACTGTTCTTCCAACTAGCTAGTGATCTTCTTGTCTTATCTCATAGGAAATTTTTCTAGTGTGTGCTAGTTTTTTAAAAATGATTATAGAAATCCCTAGTGTGTCATTGATATTCTCACACAGTGGAGGATTAGGATCTCTGCCGGTCGCGAAGGATTTTGGGCTTGCCACCGGTTGATCTCGAGCCACCCCCGCCACCACTAAGGCAAAAAATAGACAAGCAAGGGTCTTTTGAGGTGACCGGGTTATAGGAAACTGTTCCCGAATCATTTCCGAGAGGATAACACTTGATTCCAGAGGAGCCAATCATTTCTAACCTCGAAGCGGAAGCTCTTGGTCTGTATAACCCTCCAATCATTGATCTATCAGCGCCCATTGTTGTATAGGTTCGACGTTATGAGCGTTAAACAGTGTCACAAGCAGCAATGAAAAAAATGTTGCTACTTCTTTAGGGAATACTCATATTTCCTCTATGGCTGTCACTACAGGGGGTTTTCTACCTCCTAACCAACCATTGTCGGTCCAGGCCACTATGGTCTTAACTGCCTCTACCTACGGAAATGGTCTTATTTCATCTATGGCAGTGATCACTGCTCCTTTCACTCAGAGTGTGACAGGCCCTCCGTTCTCATACGGGATGCCTAGCTTCGATATGAGCACTACACTTTCCTACTCCACTCTACAGATTTTAGGTATCAGGGCAGGGAGCTCCAATGCTCCTCTACAAGGATCTATGGGGGGCACTTCATCTCCCTATAACTCTTTCCCTTACAGAGGGGGTCATATACCTCCTTCGTCCCCTTCGCTCGGTGATTCTCACCATCATTCCGCTAGGTCGAATGTAAACTATAGTTTGTTTGGAGCAGGGAGTCAGGGACTTCCTTCTTATAACATGTTGGTTGGTTTGACACCATTCTCTTTGTTCAACACATTTGGTAACAACACTTTCTCATCAGCTTTCGTCTCGGTCGAGGGAAACCCTGGTTATGGACAAAAAAATCCTGTATAGGGTATTATTCCTGCACAGGGGGAAAAATTAGGAATTCCTTCCTCACAAGGACCTTGGAATCTGTGGTAGGGGTCAGTTCCCTTGTCATGGATGCTGGCCGGGAGAAACCCCTTCCATAGTCAATGGAATCTCAAGCAAGGCTCAACACCTATGCCCATTGGATCGGCAGGGGGAAACCCTTCCCAAAATCCTTGGAATGCAACGCAAGCCTATCCCTTTACATCCTATTACGGGAATCAGTCGATGACATATCAACAAGCATATAATCCATACGTTGGTCACAACCATGGTTATTACTAGAACCCTATCCAACAACCTAACTTTTCCTGGCAACTTGGTGCCAGCCAAACTCTAGGATCCTGTTTTCTTGGTTATAATCAACAACCCAAATTATCGTTTCTGGCAACTCTGCACTTGCCAGAATTGACAAGTTTATTAAATGACCCCATCTGTCATGATCCACATTGGCCTCCTATGCTGACCAAGTTTCCTTCGGACATCCCAAAGTTCGAGGCCAAGCCTAGTGAAGATCTAGGTGATCATGTGACTACCTTCCATCTATGGTGCTCGTCCAACTCATTGAGAGATGACTCCATCCAGTTGCATTTGTTTCAACGCACTCTCATCGGGAGTGCTCTGAAATGGTACATCGATCTTGAACACTCAAGATACTCTTACTTCGACGACAATGGCTTTCTTAAACCATTTCCAATTACCTGTGAGATACGACGCCAACACCAAATTGCTGGCCAACTTTGAGCAGACAAAAGAGGACCATATCTCAGATCACATCCGAGAATGGAGACGCCGAAAGATTTTAATAAAAGTGTTAGTCCCACCAGGATTCCTGCTTGAGTGGTTCCTTAAGTATTTGGTACCCTAGTTATCTAAAGACGTCGCAACGTCGGGGGTGATTTTAGAGGAATATGAGATAATGAGAGCCCAACAACTAGAACTGATTTACTCTTAGTCTGGTTTACTTTACGAAGTTTTTCTAGATGCACCAAGGTTGATACTTGAAAAGACCAGATAGAGGTCTGGACCACATGTTGATGGTATTGTTGGTTCAGCACAAACAAAGCCCGCTGATCAACTGTCAAATCAATTGTAGAAATTGTTGATACATCAGACAGTAGCCAGCCAGACCACTGGTTTGATTGTTCCCCATACCCAAAAGTTGTATGTACATAGTGTGAAATCGACAAACTCGAAGGCCACCCAATAACTTGAAGAAAAGAAGAAACAACAAAAGAAGGGTAAGGGGGATAAGAAACCTACCGATAATTCTAGCGGGGGCAACACTGAAAAGAAGAAGTTGAAGTATCCATGTAACCTTTGCACAAAAGTCCACCCGACTCACTAGTGCCCTCGTCTTGCGGAAGCCCACAAGTTATTGGCATAGAAGTAGCCTGCTGTGTTAACGAATCCATTTCCACATGGGAAAAATTTAACTCAAGCCTCTTTGAGTGCAGAAGGGTCAGTCAAGGACCCCCTCCGTCTACAAGTAATCCTTCATCCACGAATGTGTACATGATGAAAGGTAGTGTTGACATGACAACTAGGACACATGACTACAGAATGACAAACACCTCTCAGAAGTGTAAAGAAGCTGAAAACCCATCTCTTCCTCTCCATATTGATAAGACATTGGGAGAAACAATGACACACATCCCAAAAGGTGTGTTCAAGAAATCTTCCAACAACCGAAACATAAGGCCGCCAAGAACTACTCTGTGGTGGAGGATTTATCACAAGCCCCTTGTGCAATGTCAGCTTTGGAAGTCCTCCAAGGTTTCCCTTCCTAGAGAAAGGCTCTATTAGATGCCTTAGGATCTGTCGAGACTTGTAATCCAAGAATGATCATGCTTGATACAACTGACTTAAAACCTTGTCTTTCTTACCACATAGCATTTTAGATAGTAGTGGCTTACACCACGAAAAATTTTACTTGGAAAATTTTCCACATGGTGGTTGATGAGGGTGCCTCGACATGCGTGATGTATTTGGCATGTTGGAAGGCCATTGGCCAACCCATTTTTTCCCCGTCACCTACTCTTCTTACCACTTTTGATGGTCATTCATTCCGACCACATGAAATCATCCCCTCCTTCCCCGTGCAGTTAGGGGGGAAGACCATGTGCGTAGAGGTTGAAGTGGCCGATCTCTCTCTTGATTACAATATCTTGTTAGGAAGGAGTTGGACCTATGCTATTAAAGCAGTGGTCGGGATATTTTTCTGGGTCTTGTTGTTTCCACACAAGGGCCGGATCGTGTCCATTGATCAGTTGTCCTTCTCTTGTCTTGACCCTTCATCGGGGGTATCCACGGTCCCGATGATTGAAAACCCTTAGCATCATCAACGTAGGGGTTTTCTTATGCCCACATTTGATGGGTACCTTCGATTACCCACCTCTGACCGTCAATGTCCATTACATGTCGGATGTCCCTGACCAGCCTAGGGCTGAAATATTTCAAATCTCGTCGTTTCGCACAACTTACTTTAATGATCCATGGACTCTTCCTTCCCCATCAACCACAATGGAAGGGACAAGGCACCATGGCATGGCCATGCCTTTGTCTGTGACAAAATTTGTGTACTCTATAGTTCAACATACTTCCGCCAACCCTAATCCGACTCCCACACAGGAGTTAGATCCAGTTCTCGAACCTACTTGGGCTCAAGGTTCCCTCATCGATACTGAATATTTAGACTTATTCTTTCCCTCATATGAGTAGATTATTGAGGCAATGAATATTTCAGACAGACCCTAGGATGATCTTCATCAGAGATCTTACTTCCTCCTAGAGTTAAGAAGATTTGAAGCAGGTGAATTCACTCTGACTATGACTGGAGATAAGGATTTTCCTATCAATCCTTTGGCTATGCACATTGTTTACGTTGAAGGAAATATGGAAACCATTGCTCAAACAATACCTATTTATATTTCTAGAACCCTTGGCATCATGGATAATATCTTCGTCAGAGCAGACTGCTCCCCCGTGGAGATTCGAATCTACACAGTTTTATTTAAATAATTCTGCGATGTGTTTTCTTGGTCTTACGAGGAAATGCCAGGCATAGATCCAAGAATCAGCGAACATGAAATCATGACATATCTTGATGCTAATCCTATCCGACAGAATCTTCATCCAATCAATCCTAGGAGAGAAACAACTATTAAGGCTGAAGTAGAGAAACTACTCCAAGCTAGTTTCATCTACCCCGTCCAATTGACTCAATGGGTGTCAAATCCCGTTCCAGTCAACAAAAAATAGGGTACAATTTACGTATGTATGGACTTCCATGATTTGAACAAGGCTTGTCCAAAGGATAATTTCCCCACACCATTTATTAACCAGATAGTCGATGAATGCACAGGTTGCGAAGCCTTTTCTTTCATGGATGGTTTTTCGCGATACAATCAAATACAGATCAAGCTCGAAGACCAACACAAAACCACTTTCATCTGTCCATGGGGTACATTTTCTTATCAGAAGCTGCCTTTTGGTATGAAAAATGTTGGAGCTACGTTTCAGCGGGCCATGTCTGTTTCTTTCCATGATCTCAAACACATAGTCGAGGCTTATCTCAATGATTTAGCATTATGATATCGCAAGAGAGTTGATCATCCTGCACACCTTCGACTTATCTTTGAGCAATGTTGCTACTAATGGATCTTCTTGAATCCAAACAAATGCGATTTTTGTGTCACATCAGGTTGTCTACTTGGTTTCATAGTTTTGACAACAGAGATCATGGTTGATCCTCTAAAGTTTGAGGTGATAGTTCAGTTTCCTCCCCCGTGCACAATCCCTCAGCTTTAGAGTTTACAGGGAAAAGTGAACTTCTTATGGCGTTTCATCGCAAACTATGCCGCGATCACAATGGGTTTTATATGTTTACTAAATAAGGATGTTCCTTTTCATTGGGGCAAAGTCGATCAATGCTCTTTCAAAGTGTTGAAACATGCCCTCACTTCTACCCCTCTACTGCGGCCACCCAATTATAATAAATATTTCTTATCTCATTGCCATTGTGAATCTGTTTCAATACATGTTGACACAACATGTGAATGACAGAAAGATCAGTATATGGATAGTTATCCTCTAGGAATTCAACTTGGATTTTGTTTCGGTGAAGTCCAAAAAGTCGTTGGTCTTTGCGGAACTCATCTCAGAACTTTCAATCGAATCAAGTGATGTTATACCAAAGGAGTCGTCTATCAAAAGAGACATGTTTTTGATCACGTCTTCAGACCCCTGGTATGGAGATATACTAATTTATCTCTAGACTTTGAAGTGCCACACCTCTTCTTCTCGTGATGAGCATCGTTGTTTATGTCATCAGGCCAAAAAATATGTCATACTCTAGGACACTCTATATCGTCGAGGTGTAGATTTCATCCTTCATCGGTGTCTCACCCATGAAGAAGAATAAATTGTGCTTAATGATTGACACACTGGAACATGTGGCGGTCATTTGTCTGGGTTGGAAACAACAAAAAAGATTCTATGAGCTAGTTACTTTTGGCCGACATTAATCAAATATTGTGTTGAATCGGCCAAGAAGTGCCTCCCGTGTCAGATCTTCTCTCGGAAGATGAGGGCACACCCCACTCCCATGTTTCCCGTCATCACAATTGGTCCCTTCACCAAGTGGGGGATTGATTACACTACATGCAACCCTACTTCCGCAAGGGGGCACCATTTTATCATCGTAGCAATAGACTACTTCACGAAGTGGGTCGAAGATATGCCAATGTTTAAAGATGATGGTGAGACAACAACTCTCTTTTTGTTTAACTAGATAATAGAAAGGTTCACTGTCCCGAGAGAGATTGTCACTGATCATGGCAGCCACTTTCAGAACAAAATGATGTCTGAGTTAACATCAAATATTGGGTTGAGGCAAGAACATTCATCACCCTACTACCCACAAGAGAATGGTCAGGTGGAAGCTGTGAATAAATCCCTTAAGACTATTTTACAACAAATGATCAATTCAGACAGGTCAAATTGGCATTTGATGTTGTACTCGGCACTATGGGACTACCGAATGCCTGTTAAGACTGCAACTATTTTCTCACCTTTTCAACTTTTTTATGGGCTGGAAACAGTCTTGCCTATAGAGTACCGGATCCCCTCTCTAAAGTTGGCAGTACAGTTATTTCCAGACACTGCACCGCTTGAAGAGTGTTTATTATATATTGAGAATCTCGATGAGCAGCATAAGGATGAAGCCTTCGATAACAAGGCTCACAAACAAAAAATCAAGTGTCAGTATGATAGGTCCACTTGTCCTCAGTTTTTCTCTGAAGGTGACCTTGTCCTAGTCTATGACTAAGATAAGGACCCCCTGGGGGTAGGCAAGTTCAAACCCATGTGGTTCAGACCTTTCATCGTGAAGGAGGTTCTAAAGAAGGGTGCTTATCGTCTGGTAGACTTTGAGGGAAATTCTTTGGCAGAGCCTAGAAATGGGCTCTACCTCAAGAAGTAGTACTCGTAGGTGGGTCGGCTTGGTTGACTTCTTGTAATATATGTATATTCTTATACATTTTATTTTTAGTTTTTGTCTTTTTGGTTTGATGGATGTGTCATTTTTGATGTCATATTTTTCACTGTGGCATATATCAAGTGAATCAGAGTTGTTTGTTGGGTTTGCGGATGATGCTAGCCTAAACACTCAAAGGCTTGCTGCCGCATCTTGGGTGATTTTCACACCTTAGGGCCAGTTGTTATATTCAGGAGGTATCTGCTTAGGTGACGCCACAAACAATGTTTCCGAATACAACACAATCTTAGAGTTTTTTCGTGACACTTTGTCGCATGGTATCTCTCATTTCTGGGTCTACTTAGACACTCAACTGGTTGTGTCTCAGTTAAATGGGGTTTACTGCAGTTACGATCCTACACTACACCGACGGTTCCTTAGGGTACATCTCTTAGAACGAAGTTTTGATTACATTACGTATATCCATGTTCCTAGGAGATTGAATTAAATCACATATACTCTAGCTAATCATGTATTAGATTGGCATATTGCAGACATGTAAGAAAAAGCACACACACACACACACACACACACACATGTAAATACATTTTTAAAATAGATGTAATCCATAAGACATAAAAAGATGTAAAATATCCATATATATATATCAAAAAATATCAGATTACAAGGGTGGGCGCAAGCGCCTCAAAAATATGTCCAGTAAGAGTCACGGGGCTTATGCCGTAAAAAATTTACAAAAATTTCTCTCGTCACATAAGTAGTCTAGCCTAGCTAAGAGCGGGGCCTATTGGCCCTGCCATAGTGAAAAAAAACGTTTGCCAAACGCCGAAAGAGATGGTCCCAGGTTCGTGTCACCCCAACTACATGAGGTTGCATCGACAGTGGGAGATCCTCGATCTTCGCCATAGGGACTGTATGAGTGAGCGTGGTAAGGTTCTTCTCTACCCATCTCAATACTATCTCAGCCTCTACAACTGGAGGCCCCCCTGCTGTTGCTGCTGGTCCAATGACTCATGCTGGTCCTGCCTTTGGTCGAGGATGCTTCCTAGTCCTCGAGAATTCTGTTGGACGCACTGGTCCCACATCTATACATAACAGATGTAAGTGTTATATACTCTGGTATACCCAAAAATGATATATATAAAAAGACATAAAAATTAAATAACGCTGAAAAGAAAACTTACCCCATCTCTCCTCACTCCTCTTTCGGAGGTACAAGCATGTGAGGATCTCTAGAAAAATTGATCCCGACATAGGGGTAGTCCTCTATTGTTGAAATCTTCACATTCCCTTAATTTTGGTTGTGCCCTAGATGAAGAATCTTGTTCACCTACAAATTATCTTCTTGATTCTTCAAAAGTATGATTTTGTTTCCTTGGATCAAACAATCGTGCCTTCTTTGAAGCTCTTTTGATCCTTGATCCATCTGTAGTATTTCCTAGTGTCACCCTGTCTTCTCCCATGACAATGCCTCCTCTAGTAATAACAATGACTCAGGGTTCCTCACCACGAGGTTCAACTGAAATTAGTTAGACTTGTTGGGTTCCACCTCATCTTTCCTAAACTTTAGCTAACAATATTGGACAGTCTTCAATGACATGGTCAAACGAAATACAGTAGTTGCAAGTAGTACAGGGGTTCTGAAAATCCCTTGCCAAGTGACCTGGTTGGGCGCAGTTATAGAAAATAATTTGTCCTTGACCTTGACCCATGCCTCCTTCTCTTCCTCTTCCTCTGAACCCACCGCTAGGGTTAAATTTTAATCTTCCTGGGGAATTGAACTGCGCAACATTCCCTTCTTGATATAATTCTCCTTGAATTATATATGCTTCCCTTGAACTTTCATGCATGAGGTCATAAGCCCTACGGTCCTTCTCATCATACCCCATAGTTTACAAAATGTACAATAAATATTGGTGGGTGTCTGGACATATTTATGCATATAATAACATTCACCAGGGCGATGTCTAGTTCTACATACCTCACAAAATGGTAAAGTATCATGCTTCAAAGGGTTAGGGGCTCCAGAGGTGAAGTAATCATTAAATAAAGGACATTTATCTTTGTCATGGCCCTCTTCTTTACATATGATACAACATATGTCTTCTCTTTTCTCTTTTCCTTTGTCTTTCTTCATGTCTTCAACCTGTAAAGATAAACTAGTTAATTGATTCAAAATCTGACTCATACCTAGACTGGATTCTCCTACAAAGGTTGCTTCTAGTTTCATGGAAATATCTAATGCTCCAGCCTGCGAAGAGACCTTATGTTGCATCAGAGGAACTCTAATGTGTGGTAGGAGGGAAACGATGAACCATTCCTTATGTTGTTCATCTGGAATTTGAAAACTTAAATGGACTTTCAAGGTCTTAAACCTCTGATCAAATTCGCAAACAAGTTCAGTCACCTTCTGCTTGATTTCATTCAACTATGTAATGCACTGTCCTCTGACTTAGGCTTCTTGAACTCTATCCTCAACGCAGTATTAATGTTATTCAACGGTTTAGGTTGTACAAATCCTCTAACAAACATCATATACAACCTTAATGCATGGTCCCTCAATGAAGTACTAAATTGATCTCTCTTAACAGCTTCATCGGTGACTTGCTTAATGATCCATACAAATTCGCATAAGAACTAGTGCTGGTTAGAATCCTCTGATCCATCTCCTCTAAAAATAGGTAACCTCATTTCATCTGCCATTGATTTTCCTTGGTTTCCCGATTGAGTCTGTATTAAATTTCTTGTGACAATACTCTGAGTTCTTTGATTTCTCTGGTTACTCTGGTTACTTAGTGCTTCTAAAACAATAGGAGGAGTAGTAATACTTACTTCGATAGTAGGCGCAGTACCTAAATTTCCTAGTTCTTCTCCGCGAGGTTCTTCAATATCTACTTCCTCTACACTTGTGAACTTTGAATACTCTTCCTCTGATAGCTCTTCTTCTTCTCCACTGTAGAATCATTTGTCTTGTGCTAATGGCTCGTAACTCTGCTTAAAAAGGTTTTCAAGAGGAATATTTCTGAATAACCTCCCACTGCATGTGTGCCCAGTCTCTGTGTCATTGTTTCTTTTTGAATTCTTGAACATTAGATTTAAAATCCAACTGGTTATTTTATTTTCAAGATATTCTTCTCATGCAATAGCATCTTAATCTTCAACTTCAAAAAGTGTAGAAACTTTCCTCTAGGTCCCTTGCAGAAATACCTCTCTGCTTGACTATATGATTCCACTATGTCAATAGAAAATTCAGTATTGTACCCTCCAATAGTGTTGTCAAACCAGAGATCCACTGCCCTTGATACAACGTTATCAACTTTCTTGACTTTCTTGATCAATGCAAATTCTTGACTTTCTTGATCAATGCAAATTCTTGACTTTCTTGATCAATGCTAATGTCCAAACCACAAGTGGTCTAGATCTGATTTCAAACAGAGTGTCTGCTAGTTTGGCTAACCACTCGTACAACTCCTTATGAACTCCTGTAAAGAAAATATTGTGCACGTCAGTAAAGATGTACCTTTCAAACCAGTATTTTGTACTAATGCTAGGGTTCTTGTTCTAAGCTTCAACGAAGTCCGTTTCATGTTCTTCTATCCAATTTTGAATCTTTGTCTTCGATGGAAACCACCTTGAAATTCCCTCAAGAATATCCTGGTCCTGACAATGGAACCATTTGTTGTCACAGAGGCAAACCTAGGGTTCAACTCTAACAATGCACCAACAAACCCTAACTACTGGCCCTTTCGGAAACACCTGCGAAGCATATGAAGTCTCACCCGAAGTAGATATAGGGGGTTTGCAGGACATAGGTGTCTACAACCAGAGGAAATGCAAGATGATTCCTAAACAACAATGTAGAATAATATAGATATTCTTAACAATGTTATTCTTCACTCAGTGAAGTTAGTTATATCTTCTTATCTTCAACAGGAAAAATAACAGTGCAATAACAATATAATAGATAGTAAATAACAAAGCATCAACCACATGGATCTACAAGATTTACGTGATTCACCCTCTCCCTAAGGATATGCCCATAGAACTATGTTTCTTGATAAAATAGATGAAAATATACAGTTCTATCTATGCACTCAGCTGCAGATCCTTCTCTCTCTCCTCTTTATCTCCTAACCCTGCACACCCATCTGCAAAGTCGATCTTTGCACCCAACTGAAGACCCAAAATACAAGAATGATCTAAGACATAACACTTTTACATCTCAACATCACTATCACTTCTCTCTCAACTCTTCTAGAACTCTATTTATACATTCCATGAATCCTAGAAAACCTTAGACTGAAGCCCAAGTGCTAAAACCCTAGGTCCAAAACCCTAGGTCCACATAAACTGCATTTTAAGGATTTTTCTGACTTGTTCTTCCCTCTTCTCCGTGAGGTGCTTGAAAGCACTCATTAGTATCTTCTTCCGCTTGCTGACTTATCCACGATCTATCTTTTTTGGTTCTTTGATATTCTCTTCCAATGACTTGCTTTCCTTTACTTAGTTCCTTATTTTATGCTTCTTTAACCACTTCGACCCTTCCTCGGTGTGTGTGCCTTCCGAGCACTTCATACTTTGTCTTTCTTCTTCCTCAATATTCACTTTATTCCTTAATACATGATCAAGGGCCAACACTAGTCTTTGTAGAAGTAACATACTCTGCCTCATTTTTTGAAAGTGCAACAACCTTTTGCAGTTTCTAAATCCAACTTACTGATGTTCCACCTACAGTAAAAACATGCCATGTGGTGCTCCTCTTGCTATCTTTATCACCTTCCATATCTGGATCAACATATCCATGTAGAACATTGTATGAACCTTCAAAACATAATGCATGATTAGCAATACCTCTCAAATACCTGAGAATCCACTTTACTACCTCCCAATGTTCTTTACCTAGATTGTTCATATACGTTCTCACAACTCCCACTTCATGTGCAATATATGGTCTTGTGAAAACCATCACGTACATCAAACTACAAACTATTGATGAATAAGGGACCTTGGACATGTATTCTATCTCCTCCTGTGTCTTGGGACACATTTCCTTAGTTAATTTGAAATGTCTGGACAAAGGTGTACTAACTGGTTTTTCATTCTACATTCTAAACCTCTCCAACACCTTCTTTACGTACTCACCTTGAGACAATGTCAATTTGTGATTTTTCCTATCTCTTCTTATTATCATACCAATGATTTTTTTTGCAGCACCCAAGTCCTTAATAGCAAATGAATTAGCTAATTTCTTCTTGAGAACATTTATATACTGCATATTAGACCCTGCAACAAGCATGCCATCTACATACAATAGAAAGATAATATAGGTTCCTTTTTCTAGCCTTTTAAAATAAGCACAATGATCAAAATGACATATACTATAACCTTGTTCTGTCATAAACTTGTCAAAATTCAAATACTGCAACCTTGGATCTTTCTTTGGGCCATACAAGCTCTTCTTCAACCTGCATAGCAAATTCTCCTTTCCTTTGACCTCATACCCTTGTGGCTACTGTATATAAATCTCTTCCTCCAAATCCCCATGGAGAAAAGTTGTTTTTACATCTAACTGTTCAAGATGAAAATCTTCTACTACCACAATACTTAAAATAGTCTTAATTGAAGTCATTTTAACATCAAGAGAAAATGTTTCATCAAAATCTATACCTTTCTTTTGTGCAAACCCCTTTACAAAAATTCTAGCCTTCTACCATGTTTTTCCTCCATATTCTTCCTTCAACTTGTAAACCCACTTATTTTGTAATGCTCTTTTTCCTGGAGGAAAATGAACCAAATCCAAAGTCTGGTTATTTACCAAGGAATCCATTTCCTCTTTCATGCCTTGCTCCCACTTTTTTTTAGTGTCTACCTACATTGCCTCTTCATAACATTCTGGTTCATCGGATTTAGTTAACAATAAATAATACAATGAAGGAGAGAATCATTTAGGGGGTATACTTAACCTGGTAGATCTTCTAAAAACACTTGCAAGATTTTTAGGTACCTTTTGATCCTGTTGTTGTACATTATGATTTTCTGGTACCTTTGGAATTTCTTTTTCAGTGATCTCATCAAGCACTGTGTATTCTAGTTTTTCTTTTACATGTTTATTTCCCTGCAACTGATCTTTCTGCATGACCTTCTCATTGAATATGACATCTATAATCCTAGTTGAGGGTGTATGCGGACTGTCTTGGGGACAGTCACATGTGTATGTGGGCAGTTTATCTTCTGCCCATGTGTACATGCAGGTTGTTCTTGGACAACCTGCGTACACACAGGTCCAATATCTTTAAAGGTCAATGCCCCCACAAAAAACAAAAATAAATGAAAAAAAGGAACAAGGAATTGCAAGAGAGGTTAGTGTGTACTTACTTCGTCCAAATGGAAGTTCGTTTCATCCACTGAAGCTCCCAGAATCAGCTATTTTAGCAAAGGGGTGTTTTTTTACTTTTGGTTAATTCTCAATTTACAATGGTGATAATGAGCTGCTAGCTTTCTATTTATATACTCGTTGGCCCATTTTTGTCATTTTTTGGACCCTTTTTTTCATTTTTTCTAGCTTCAAAATCATTTACTATGGTTCTTGATTTTCTCAGGGGATGTTACGATAAGCTTTACTTTGGGTATTTAGGAATTGTTTTTGAGAGTTGGATCAATTTTAAAGGTCTTTTGGTAAAAAATTGTTTTTCCAACTTTGTGCATATAAGATAGGATTGCACCTCCACTTGTGGAACCTTGTTGTATTTTTCGCTTTGCCATAGGATCAATCCCACCGAATTGCAACATGGAACCCTCACTCCTACTCTAGAAGTGTTGTAATTTAGTGGTAGATCCTACCTTCACATGCATGCCCTAGGTAGATCCTGGTTTCATTTTGGTTTCCATGCTATCACTAATGACTATAGGCTCGAGATTCCTTAGTAGTTTTTCTTGATTACGAGTTTGAGCCTCATTTGCATGATTCATTATCACTCTTGAACTCACCCTTGGGACTCCCAAAACACAAAGGGTCTTATTTTAAGCCCTTTTCAAACCCTCTAAACATGAAAAGATTGTCAAGCGATATTGTTTCCTTTCACGCTCGCTAAACTGAAATTTGAAGGCACGTCTCTCCGACAATAGTTTACCCCTTTTTTGGTTCGGATAGTCAAAAGCGGGAACAAAGGTATACTCTAGGATCCAGATCCCCTCTCTAAAGTTGGCAGTACAGTTATTGTCATACACTTCACCGCTTGAAGAGCGTTTATTATATCTTGAGTAGCTCGATGAGCAATGTCGAGATGCAGCCTTGGCTAACGAGGCTCACAAACAAAAAATCAAGTGTCAGTATGATCGGTCCATCCGTCCTTGGGTTTTCTCTGAAGACAAACTTATCCTAGTCTATGAACAAGATAAGGACCCCCTGGGGGTAGGCAAGTTCAAACCCATGTGGTTCAAACCTTTCATCGTGAAGGAGGTTCTAAAGAAGGGCACTTATCATCTGGTAGACTTTGAGGGAAATGATTTGGCGGAGCCTAGAAATGGGATCTACCTTAAGAATTATTACTCGTAGGTGGGTCGCCTTGGGTGACTTCTTGTAATATATGTATAGTCTTATACATTTTCTTTTTAGTTTTTGTCTTTTTGGTTTTATGGACGTGTCATTTTTTATGTCATCTTTTTCACTATGGTAGATGTCAAGTGAATCAGAGGTGTTCGTTGGGTTTGCAGACGGTGCTAGCCAAAACACTTGGAGGCTTGATTCCATGACTTGGGTGATTTTCACACCTAAAGGCCAGTTTCTATCTTCATGAGGTATCTATTTAGGTGACGCCAAAAAAATGTTATCGAATACAACACATTCTTAGAGTTTCTTTGTAGTGTCACTTTTCACTACTGAGGCTTTCAAACCTCTCGCTAACCAATCTGTACATGGACTTTTAGATAAAACATACAGAATTGTATAATCACATGCGTAACAACAAAGAGATACATTTTAATTCTTAGAATAAACATATATTTACTGTTATAATTAGACAATCCATAGATTTCAACAATAATTCATTTACACAGTGGAAAACATGATAACAAATCCAGAACAGTCATGATAAAATGCGGTAAAAATATAATTAAACACTTATCTTGTGACAACGGAGAAATCCACCAACCAAATGCAGGCCTTCCACGAACCTCCCAGCTGTAGACCGCACTTCTCCTCAACTCAACAGTGGGTCACCCCCGAGCTGGGACTGAGCTCCACCCCAGGGCAAGGAATCTAGACTCAGGATGAGGTTATAGGGAATTCATTCACACACAACCACCAAGAAGAATTCTCTCCCAGGAATCTCCCACGCTCACTGCCCACAGACCCTCATTCCTCACATGCCTGTTCCACCCCAGGAGAGTGAACCTTCTCTGTCACCTGGACAGTCCTTCAGCTGCCAGTCTCCCTTACCTTGGGTTACAGGAACAGACCAGACCGGAAGTCTCCGGGTTCTGTGGCAGCTACAAGGTTCCTTCCAAGAGCTCTCTCCTTCCTCTGCGCACTCTCTCACCTGGAGGGAGTCGCTCACAGGCCAACAAGCCTCATGCAGTCCAGAACTGCGTGCCACAACAAACACAGGGAAAATGAACACAGGCTTCCCAAGAATTGATTCAACAGTCACAGGATGTTCTCACGGTCAATATTTTAGAATAGGGCTCCACGCACAAGCTCGCTCAGCTTTACCTGGGAAAACAGAGACTCTTCCTCGAAATTGACATGGAAATTTCGTTCAGGGAATGCACACACTAGTTTTCTCTCACAAATAGACTCCACAGCTCTGAACAAGGGTAAACATGCATTCTTCAGCACACAACACAGGCTTCCTCTTTGTAATAGACATACACGAGGTCTCTTGCAGACTAGCTCTCACCCCTCACACTCAGGGCCGTCCCCGGTCGAATGGAGGAGGATCCCTTATCACGACTCGTCCCAGCCTTTTAGTGCATGCGCCAGGGTTGACACTTGTCACCCATGGGACTGCATGCATTCCACCAACATGCGTTCCTCCCACCACTTGGGAAATCACGTGTCCTTCCAAAAGGACTTAGGATAAAAACATATGATGCACATATCTTTGGGCTTAAGCCCCTAGGCTCAATACTTAGCCCCTTTCCCACCTTCCAGCCCCTAATTCCTTGCCCACTCTATGGATGCTCAGTCCCCCTTCACTCATTCATTGTGGTCGGTCTGCACCTGGCGGTGTTTATATTTTATTGATTATTCTGCATACATACAAGTACAACAACAGGCTCCTAGCCCTCAAACACTTAGGCTTTCTGGCCTAACAAACACATAAGCCTTCCAGCTTATAAAACACTTGGCTCACCAGCTTATAGAGCACATTTACAATTCATTGCATATATCATGATCTGTAACGAGGCTCGGTCTTGGGGACACTACAATCCCCCTCCCCTTATTTTTTCACTGTCCTCAGTGCAACTTTCACACATCATCAACAAGATTTCCAAAATCTTCAAAAATATGTGGGTATTACGCTCGTATAGCATCCTCATGCTCCCATGTCACGTCCTCAGGACCGTACCAGGTCCACTGGACCTTTACAATCTCTATAGCTCGATTCTGAAGCTGTTTGCTTTTCCTATCCCCTTGCAGGACACTTTCTGGTTCCACCTGAATCACATTCCAATCGATTACATGATTAGCATCAGGTATATAGATTTCTTAAGTAATGAAATATGAGACACCTTAGGTACAGTCGTGGGTGCATTAATGCAACCATATATTCAATGTATATGTATGTATATACAAATAATTCAATAACATTAAAACTGTATACAACATACACATCATATAATAAATAGAGAATTGTACTTATCTTTTGAGTGAGAAGACCTCCCACCCCGGAGTAGAGTTATGACTCCATCGGCAATGGCTTCCCAAGATAGCCATGGTCCACAATCCTTATCCACCTGGTCTAGGCCAAGGTACCAAACCTCAACAACAATCCAACCATTCAAACCTTGGTAGTACTCCAACCAACAGTCTCTCTTTCCCCACATGCCTATTCCGCCTGGGAGTATACACCTTCACTAGCATAGTCCATCGGTGTTACACCTCCCTTCCTTGGGCTTGGCAATAGGATGGACCAGAAGTCTTAGAGCACCGTGGCTCCGGGAGCTCCAACTGCCCTCAAAGGTTTCCAAGCAACATCTTCCCGAGATACTCTTTGTAGCCAACAATTTAACTTTTATCAATATCATCTCATCTGCATCAACCACATGCAGTTATCATGAGAGAACATACAAGAATTCATTTAGGAATTCCAATTAATTCGAAAATAAATTCAACTTATATTCCCAAAAATATGACATCCTATTTCATGATTTATCTTGGCTATTGCCACATTATGAATGTAGTCATCCCTGTGATTTTTCCACAGGCACAAAACTGCCTACAATTTTCCTGCAAGACTTCATCTTGCATACTTCCAACAAATTGTCGGTATTTTCTGTACATCATAATTCAATATGTACAACATCTTATGCAATAATCTTAGAATTTCTGCACCTGGCAATTCAATCAAAATTACCAAACAACTTGACCAATAGAATGACTCGTCATTCTATGCATATGCATGTCCACAGTTAACAACAGTAAGTTCATTATTTCAATTTTCTGAACATAA
>JZKD02S1434888.1:1584983-1600103 GCA_000966675.3 Picea glauca
TTTCAGAATAGGGCTCCACGCACAAGCTCGCTCAGCTTTACCTGGGAAAACATAGAATCTTCCCCGAAATTGACATGGACGTTTCGTTCAGGGAACACACACACTAGTTTTCTCTCATAAACAGACTCCACGGCTTTGAACAAGGGTAAACACACATTCTTCAGCACCTAACATAGGCTTCCTCTCTGTAATAGACATACACAAGGTCTCTTGCAAACTAGCTCGCACCCCTCACACTTAGGGCCATTCCCGGTCGAATGGAGGAGGAGCCCTTCTCACGGCTCGTCCCAGCCTTTTAGTGCATGCACCAGGGTTGACACTTGTCACCCATAGGACTGCATGCATTCCACCAACACGCATTCCTCCCACCACTTGGGAAATCACGTGTCCTTCCAAAAGGACTTAGGATAAAAACATATGATGCACATATCTTTTGAAATAATATTAAAATATTATTTCCAGGTTTAAGCCCCCCTAGGATTATCCCCTAGGCTCAACACTTAGCCCCTTTCCCACCTTCCAGCCCCTAATTCCTTGCTCACTCTGTGGACGCTCAGTCCCCCTTCACTCATTCATCGTGGTTGGTCTACACCTGGTGGTGTTTATATTTTATTGATTATTCTACATACATACAAGTACAACAGTAGGCTCCTAGCCCTCAAACACTTAGGCTTCTTGGCCTAACAAACACATAAGCCTTCCATCTTATACAAAACTTGGCTCACCAGCCTATAGAGCACATTTACAATTCATTGCATATACCATGATCTGTAACGAGGCTTGGCCTTGGGGGAACTACATTCTTCATGATGCTTTGTCGCATGGTATCTCTCACTTCCGGGTCTACTTAGATGCTCAACTGGTTGTGTCTCAGTTAAATGGGGTTTATTGCATTTACGATCCTACACTACACCAATAGTTCCTTAGGGTACATCTCTTAGAATGAATCTTTGATTACATTTCGTATATCCATGTTCCTAGGAGATTGAATCAAATCATAGATACTCTAGCTAATCATGTATTAGATTGGAATATTGCACACATGTAAGAAAAAGCACACACACACACATGTAAATACATTTGTAAAATAGATGTAATCCATAAGACGTAAAAATATGTAAAATATCCATATATATATCAAAAAATATCAGAGTACAAGGGTGGGTGCAAGTGCCTCAAAAATATGTCCAGTAAGAGTCACGGGGCTTATGCCCTCAAAAATTTACAAAAATTTCTCACGGGACGTAAGTAGTCTAGCCTAGCTAAGGGCGAGGCTTATTGGCCCTGCCATAGTGAACAACAATATTTTCCAAATGCTGGAAGAGCTGGACCCAAGTCTGTGGAACCCCAACTACATGAGGTTGCATCGACGGTGGGAGATCCTCGATCTCCACCAAAGGGACTGTACGAGTGAGCACGGTAAGGTTCTTCTCTACCCATCTCAATACTCTCTCAGCCTCTTCGGCTGGAGCCCCCCGTGTTGCTACTGCTGGTCCGACGGCTCCAGCTGGTCCTGCCTCTAGTCGAGGATGTTGCCTAGTCCTCAATAAGTATGTTGGACACACTGGTCCCACATCTATACATAACAGATACATAAGTGTTAGGTACTCTGGTATACCAAAAAATGATATATATAAAAATACATAAAAATTAAATAACGTTGAAAATAAAACTTACCAATCTCTCCTTGCTCCGCTCCGGGAGGTACAGGCATGTTAGGATTTCTAGAAAAATTGATCCCAGCATAGGGGTAGTCCTCTATTGCCGGAATCTTCCATGACCAACAGTAAAAAAAACTGTCATCAAAGGCCTCAATGGTCCTCCCTCCCCTCTGTCGTGGCAACAATGCCTCCCATATGCATAGCGCCGGGAGATACTCCTCGTGCCCTCGTATAGTCTCTCGAGGACTGAGACTAGGTATCGTCTCGAAGAAAAAAGAGCACAAAATGGTCCCAAACCCGAAGTTTCAGTGCTCCTGTATCCAATACTTTGTTAGTTATCTCTTCATGGAAACCAGCATGGTGGTACTCTAGTCAAAAATCTGTACATTTAAGCATTGTACTGCACAATACATGTGCGCCTGGAAATCCTAATGCAAAGCCGCAGATCCAATGATCCTCCCAATCAGTAGAACTATCACTTTTAGTGATAGTTTGATGATATTATGAATAGGCACCTGAGAACCTACTTTCTCAGTATCAGCCTCGCAATGGATTCCAATCAACTCCTCAATGTTGTGAGGCCTGGGAGGGAAAGTACACAAGTTGACTGGGTCCCCTCTCCTCGAGAGATCAGTCAGGAAGTAAATATCTTCAGTCATTGGAGTTAACGGCTACCCCTCAAGCATGAATTCCTCTGCGTCAGGATGTCAGTAATCTATCAATGCATTTAGCAACCTAGTTTGTACCCTCATAAACGGACATTGGAATAACTTTAACAACTCGCATTGTGACAAAACGACGATAGCAGCAGGGTCCTCTAAGACCAAAAAATCAATGTCCTCATGCTCCCTTTCTATCCAATGCACATACATCCTGCAAAATAGAAAATGGATGGAGAGTTAACTCTTGAATTTTCATTTTTTTCCACTTAGTTGAGGGTGTACGTGGGTTGTCTTGGGGACAGTCACGTGTGCACGTGGGTAGTTTATCTTCTACCTACATGTACACGCAAGCTGTGCTTGGACAACCCACGTACATGCAGGGCCAACCTCTTTAAAGGTCAGCGCTCTCCCCCCCCAAAAAAAAATGAAAAAAAGGAAGAAGGAAATGCAAGAGAGGTTAGTGTGTACTTGGTCTAAACGGAAGTTCATTTCGTCCACTGAAGCTCCCAGAATCAACTATTTCAGCAAAGGGGTGTTTTTTTACTTTTGGTCAATTCTCAATTTACAATGGTGATAATGATCTGCCAACTTTCTATTTATAGAATTTTTGGGCCCTTTTTGTCATTTTTTCTAGCTTGAAAATCGTTTACTATGGTTCTTGAGTTTCTCAGGGGATGTTACGATAAGTTTTACTTTGGGTATTTAGGAAGTTTTTTCAAGAGTCGGGTCAGTTTTAAAGGTATTTTGGTAAAAAATTGTTTTTCCAACTTTGTGCATATAAGATAGGATTCCACCTCCACTTGTGGCACCTCGTTGTCTTTTTTTCTTTTCCATAGGATCAATCCCACCGAATTGCGACACAGAACCCTCACTTATGCTCTAGAAGTGTCGTAATTTAGTGGTAGAGCCTACCTTCACATGGATGCCCTAGTAGATCCTGGTTGCATTTTGGTGTCCATGCCATGACTAATGAATATAGGCTCGGGAGTCCTTAGTAGTTTTTCCTGATTACAAGTTTGAGCCTCATTTGCATGATTCATTATCACTCTTGAACTCATCCTCGAGACTTCCAAAACACAACAGGTCTTCTTTTAATCCCTTTTCATACCCTCTAAACATGAAAAGATTGTTGAGCAATCTTGTTTCCCTTCATGCTCAATAAAATGAAATTTGAAGGCACATCTTTCCGGCGGTAGTTTACCCCTTTTTCGGTCCGGATGGTCAAAAGCATGAACAAAGGTATACTCTAGGAGCCTCGATTCTCTAGAAGAGTATCCTCGTGTATAAATTTAACCCTTTTTTTGGCATGAGGGACTAAATTTATGCAAAAGGAACCCCCACAGAGTCCATAGTTAAGATCTTTTTAGACTCCCTAAATTTGAAAAGATGGTTGAGTGACCTTGTTTCTTCACACTCGTTAAATTGGTCCAGAAGAAAATCCCTCACGGAGTCCATAGTTAAGATCTTTTTAGACTCCTTAAATATGAAAATATTGTCGAGTGATATTGTCTTTGTCACACTCATTAAAATTATTTTGAATAGATGTTTGTTCGGTGCTATTTTACCCATTTTTAGAACCGACTAGACTACCTTCGAAAAAGGTACCCCAGTGGAGTCTACTTTTACATTTTTTCAGACTTTCTAAAAATGAAAAATCACTGAGGTTACCTTCTCTGGGATCGCTAAAATTACATCGAAGGATGTTATCATTGTGTCTTATTAATCACATTTACATTCCCTCATCTTTGTCCTAATGTCGGCTCCATGTTTCTCTCAACTGAACCATCTGAAGGATGCCTTATACGCAAGCCTTGTATCACTTTGCCTCTACGTCTTGACATCTTGACCCATGGAGGATTTTTCCCGAGTGTCCTTTTCATGCATATCTACCCTTGCTTTGAGCATCAATGTGTTACTTGTGCTTGAAATTTATATGTATGTGACACTCGTTCCTTCTTTGTAACGTAGAATTCTTTTATTCTTTTTTGAACTTTCCACAATTATTGAAAAAGACAAAAAAAAACAAATATACCCCAAACAGAGGAAGGGAAAAGTATTTTCTTTTTGTTGACAACACAATGAGTCTCCCTTGGACAATGAACATCCTTTCGTTTGTTCGTCAAGCCCTAGGATTCAATATGACCTTAGGAAGTTGTTCTCGCTACATAGAGTTGTGTCCTCCTCCATTTGGTTACCCTTACAAACATATGGAGAGTTTGCATTGCATCCTGCATCGTTAACTTATGTCAGTGCCATGCTTCCTGAGTCTCATTGTTTATCATGCTTTCATTCAAAGGAAGTCTTACTAAACTTGAGTCGGACCTTCTGCAGTTTGTTTCTTGTCCTCATCCCCGGACACCCTGAAAGACCAATCAAGTCCTTGTTCAAAATCAATGAAGTTCTCTGCACTAGTCACCAAGATCCTCTTGTCTGTTCCCGACGAGCTGTCGAAGACCTCTGGGTAGTAAAGTTATACACTGATATTACACTCCTACTCAATTTTTGAATATTTTGAAGTTGTTGCTCGAGCTCTGAAGACCTCATCTCTAGCCATCAGGCGTCATTGCCTTCTTGAAGATGGATACTATATATGTATATATTTTGATTTTGAGATGTAGATCCATTGTGTACTACTCGTGGCTACACTTTATATAGTTATATGACATGTATCTGCAGTGTATTTGATTGGAATCCATGATTTTATTTCATCTCGAGCATGGGTATACCCGCCTCGGTGAGACAAATTGTTATTTTTTGTAGATGGTACCTCTTGAAATCAGGTTCTTGGGCTCACTCGCTTCGTACATCGGTGAATATTTTTAATGTATTTCGACCATTAGATGTTCTTCTAACCTCATGCATTAGGGGGCATCTGCTATGACCCTAAATTTCACCAGACATACATACATACCTGGCATCAAGCCATCTAACTTGCTATCTTTTCCAAGCCATTACTGAACAAGCTCTTCTAAAAAGCATTGTTTTGAAGGTGTACGCACCCTGCACCACTACTTCCCACGTACACATGCCTGCTGACCCACTACAGCCCATGTACACTCACAAAATATCACGAAAAATCAAAATGGCATAGGATATTGATTTCTGGGTCATTACTTAACCATTTGACTGCCCATAGCCAGTCACCCCAACCGTTACTATCTCTTCTAGCCTATTAAATAAGGGTTTGAGGTCCCATGTCAAGGAGAGGCACTCCTTGACATTTCCATATTCCCCCTTTTCCCCAATATTTCCATATTCCCCCATTTCCCCAATATTTAGCAACCACATTGTGAGTTTGATCCAAAATTCCCTTTTTCTCCATTGTAAGCCCTTGCCATTCCCCCAAAGAGAACTAATGAGGAGAAGGAGACGTGGAAGCAGTTGGTGCATTGTGAAGAGGATCCTAGGACCGAGTTTGAGGAGCAGTGTCGGTCTCATATTGTAAGTGACTTTTGCATGATTAATATAAAGAATTACTTTTTTCATCCCGCCAAATGACATCTTAAACGTATATGATTTTTTTACATTTCTTATTTATGATGTTTAACCCACTAATCCATATATAGAATGCATGCTTGTAGTTTCTTGTTTGTATTTTGGTGAATGCAGGTCATCCTTGGGAGGAGACTTGCAGTTAGGAAACAACTAAGCGCAAAGTGATTGACACTAGATGCAGAGTTTAAGGTATGCCTACAGGAACCCTATACCTTGTCTTTTACATATGATTGTGTGGTAATGTCGGGATAGTTGATAAAAAGTAGGAGACTTTAGGTGGTTAGCTCCACCTACATTTTATAACCCTAGTGTATACTGTAGACGGGTTTTCCTGCTATAGCAACGCAGGGTAGGGACAACTATCATCAACAATATCGATCACCTTGAAGTCTACAATTTTCCTCACTCTGTCGATGTCCATAGGGACATGCTCTAGTCTTCCAAAGGGTCTCACCGCCTACTGATTATCCATCCTAAGCCTAATAGGAGAGTAAATCAATTTAGGTTTTCCTATTAATGCCCAAGTCTGCTTTGTCATAATATTTACTTATGATCCCAGGTCGAGGACCACATAGTCTATGTCATAGTCTCCAATCTGAGTACTAAGGTGCAGTTCCTTGCTTGTCCTCCTTTTTTTAGATACTTTATTCATAGCTCTACTCAACAGAGGATATACTCTTCCAATTTCATACTGTCTTATTAGGTGTTGTAGTTCCTACAAAACTCTTTCATCTTTAATCAAATTAATACAAGTATACAAGAAGTCCACAAGCTTTCTTACCTCTTTTCCTTCCCTAGGTGGGGCAGACTAATCAAATGCTAGAGGCATTTCACATTCCCTTAATTTTGGTTGTGCCCTAGATGAAGAAGCTTGTTCACCTACAAATTCTCTTCTTGATTCTTCAAAAGTATGCTTTTCTTTCCTTGGATCAAACAATGGTGACTTCTTTAAAGCTCTTCTGATCCTTGATCCATCTGTAGTATTTCCTAGAGTCACCCTGTATTCTCCCGTGACAGTGCCTCCTCTAGTAATAACAACGACTCTGGGTTCCTCACCATGAGTTTCAACTGATATTAGTTGGACTTATTGGGTTCCACCTCGTCTTTCCTGAACTTTAGCTAACAATATTGGACAGTCTTCAATGACATGGTCAAATGAAATACAATAGTTGCAAGTAGTACAACGGTTCTGAAAATCCCTTGCCAAGTGACCTGGTTGGGCACAGTTATAGAAAATAATTTTTCCTCGACCTTTACCCATGCCTCCTCCTTGTCCTCTTCCTCTGAACCCACTGCGAGGGTTAAATTTTAATCTTCTTGGGGAATTGAACTGTGCAACATTCCCGTCTTAATATAATTCTCCTTGAATTCTATATGCTTCCCTTGAACTTTCATGCATGAGGTCATAAGCTCTACAGTGCTTCTCATCATACCCCATAGATTTACAGAATGTACAATAAATATTGGTGGGTGTCAAGACATATTTATGCATATAATAACATTCACCAGGGCGATGTATAGTTCTACATACCTCACAAAATGGTAAAGTATCATGCTTCAAAGGGTTAGGGGCTCCAGAGGTGAAGTAATAACTAAATAAAGGAAAATGCTCTTTTTCATTGCCCTCTTCTTTACATCTGATACAACATATGTCTTCTCTTTTCTCTTTTCCTTTGTCTTTCTTCATGTCTTCAACCTATAAAGATAAACTAGTTAATTGATTCAAAATCTGACTCATACCTAGACTAGATTATCCTATAAAGGCTGCTTCTAGTTTCATGGCAATATCTAATGCTTCAGCCTACGAAGAGACCTTATGTTTCATCAGAGGAACTCTAATGTGTGGTAGGAGGGAAACGATGAACCATTCCTTATGTTGTTCATTTGGAATTTGAAAACTTAAATGGACTCTCAAGGTCTTAAACCTCTGATCAAATTCGCAAACAAGTTCAGTCACCTTCTTCTTGATTTCATTCAACTCTGTAATGAACTATACTCTGACTTAGGCTTCTTGAACTCTGCGCTCAATGCAGTATTAATGTCATTCAACGGTTTAGGTTGTAAAAATCCTCTAACAAAATTCATATACCAACTCAATGCATGGTCCCTCAATGAAGTACTAAACTGGTCTCTCTTAACAGCTTCGTCAGTGACTTTCTTAATGCTCCATACAAATTCACATAAGAACCACTGCTGGTTAGGATCCTCAGATCCATCTCCTCTAAAAATAGGTAACCTCATTTGATCTGCCATTGATTTTCCTTGGTTTCCTGACTGAGTCTATATTAAATTTCTTGTGACAATACTCTGAGTTCTTTGATTTCTCTGGTTACTCTGGTTACTTAGTGCTTCTAAAACAACAGGAGGCGTAGTAATACTTACTTCGATAGTAGGCACAGTATCTGAAGTTCCTAGTTCTTCTCGACGAGGTTCTTCAATATCTACTTCCTCTACCCTTGTGAACTTTGAATACTCTTCCTTCGATAGCTCTTCTTCTTCTCCATTGTAGAATCATTTGTCTTGTGCTAATGTCTCGTAACTCTGCTTAAAAAGGTTCGCAAAAGGAATATTTCTAAATAACCTCCCACTGCATGTGTGCCTAGCCTCTATGTCATTGTTTATTTCTGAATTCTTGAACATTAGATTTAAAATCCAATTGGTTATCGTATTTTCAAGATATTCTTCTCATGCAATAGCATCTTAATCTTTAACTTCAAAAAGTGTAGAAACTTTCCTCTAGGTCCCTTGAAGAAATACCTCTCTGCTTGACTATATGATTCCACTCTGTCAATAGCAAATTCAGTAATGTACCCTCCAATAGTGTTGTCAAACCAGAGATCCACTGCCCTTGATACAACGTTATCAACTTTATTGACTTTCTTGATCAACGCTAATGTCCAAACCACAAGTGGTCTAGATCTGATTTCAAACAGAGTGTCTGCTAGTTTGGCTAACCACTCGTACAACTCTTTATGAACTCCTGCAAAGAAAATATTGTGCATGTCAGTAAAGATGTACCTTTCCAACCAGTATTCTGTACTAATGCCAGGGTTCTTGTTCTGAGCTTCAGCGAAGTCCCTTTCATGTTCTTCTATCCAATTTTGAATCTTTGTCTTCGATGGAAACCACCTTGAAATTCCCTCAAGAATATCCTGGTCCTGACAACAGAACCATTTGTTGGCACAGAGGTAGACCCAGGGTTCAACTATAACAATGCACCAACAAACCCTAACTATTGGCCCTTTCGGCAACACCTGTGAAGCATATGAAGTCTCACCCGAAGTAGCAATAGGGGGGTTGCAGGACATAGGTGTCTACAACCAGAGGAAATGCAAGATGATTCCTAAACAACAACGTAGAATAATCTAGATATTCTTAACAATGTTATTCTTAACTTAGTGAAGATATTTATATCTTCTTATCTTCAACAGGAAAAATAACAGTTCAATAACAATATAACATATATTAAATAACAAAGCATCAACCACATGGATCTACAAGATTTACGTGATTCACCCTCTCCCTAGGGCTATGTCCACAGAACTGTGTTTCTTGATAAAATAGATGAAAATATATAGTTCTATCTGTGCACTCAGATGCAGATCCTTCTCTCTCTCCTCTTTATATCCTAACCCTGCACACCCATCTGCAAAGTCGATCTTTGCACCCAGCTGAAGATCCAAAATACAAGAATAATCTAAGACATAACACTTTTACATCTCAACATCACTATCACTTCTCTCTCAACTCTTCTAGAACTTTATTTATACATTCCAAGAATCTTAGAAAACCTTAGACTGAAGCCCAAGTGCTAAAACCCTAGGTCCACATAACCCACATTTTAAGGATTTTTCCGACCTGTTCTTCCCTCTTCTCCATGAGGTTCTCCAAAGCGCCCATTAGTATTTTCTTCCACTTGTTGACTTGTCCACGATCTATCTTCTTTGGTGCTTTGATATTCTCTTCCAACGACTTGATTTCCTTTACTTAATTCCTTCTTTTATGCTTCTTTAACCACTTCGACCCTTCCTCAGTGTGTGTGCCTTCCGAGCACTTCATACTTTTTCTTTCTTCTTCCTTAATATTCACTTTCTTCCTTAATACATGATCAAGGGCCAACACTAGTATTTGTAGCAGTAACATACTCTGCCTCTTTTTTTGAAGGTAGAAAATATTGTGCACGTCAGTAAAGATGTACCTTTCAAACCAGTATTATGTACTAATGCTAGGGTTCTTGTTCTAAGCTTCAACGAAGTCCGTTTCATGTTCTTCTATCCAATTTTGAATCTCTGTCTTCGATGGAAACCACCTTGAAATTCCCTCAAGAATATCCTGGTCCTGACAATGGAACCATTTGTTGGCACAGAGGCAAACCTAGGGTTCAACTCTAACAATGCACCAACAAACCCTAACTACTGGCCCTTTCGGAAACACCTGCGAAGCATATGAAGTCTCACCCAAAGTAGATATAGGGGGGTTGTAGGACATAGGTGTGTACAACCAGAGGAAATGCAAGATGATTCCTAAACAACAATGTAGAATAATATAGATATTCTTAACAATGTTATTCTTAACTTAGTGAAGTTAGTTATATCTTCTTATCTTCAACAGGAAAAATAACAGTGCAATAACAATATAACAGATAGTAAATAACAAATCATCAACCACATGGATCTACAAGATTTACGTGATTCACCCTCTCCCTAGGGCTATGTCCACAGAACTATGTTTCTTGATAAAATAGATGAAAATATACAGTTCTATCTGTGCACTCAGCTGCAGATCCTTCTCTCTCTCCTCTTTATCTCCTAACCCTGCACACCCATCTGCAAAGTCGATCTTTGCACCCAGCTGAAGACCCAAAATACAAGAATGATCTAAGACATAAGACTTTTACATCTCAACATCACTATCACTTCTCTCTCAACTCTTCTAGAACACTATTTATACATTCCATGAATCCTAGAAAACCTTAGACTGAAGCCCAAGTGCTAAAACCCTAGGTCCAAAACCCTAGGTCCACATAACCCGCATTTTAAGAATTTTTCTGACTTTTTCTTCCCTCTTCTCCGCGAAGTGCTTGAAAGCACCCATTAGTATCTTCTTCCGCTTGCTGACTTATCCACGATCTATCTTTTTTTGTGCTTTGATATTCTCTTCCAATGACTTGCTTTCCTTTACTTAGTTCCTTATTTTATGCTTCTTTAACCACTTCGACCCTTCCTCGGTGTGTTTGCCTTCCGAGCACTTCATACTTTGTCTTTCTTCTTCCTCAATATTCACTTTCTTCCTTAATACATGATCAATGGCCAACACTAGTATTTGTAGAAGTAACATACTCTGCCTCATTTTTTGAAAGTGCAACAACCTTTTGCAGTTTCTAAATCCAACTTACTGATGTTCCACCTACAGTAAAAACATGCCATGTGGTGCTCCTCCTACTATCTTTATCACCTTCCATATCTGGATCAACATATCCCTGTAGAACATTGTATGAACCTTCAAAACATAATGCATGATTAGCAATACCTCTCAAATACCTGAGAATCCACTTTACTACCTCCCAATGTTCTTTACCTAGATTGTTCATATACCTGCTCACAACTCCCACTTCATGTGAAATATATGGTCTTGTGAAAACCATCACGTACATCAAACTACAAACTGTTGATGAATAAGGGACCCTGGACATGTATTCTATCTCCTCCCGTGTCTTGGGACACATTTCCTTAGTTAATTTGAAATGTCTAGACAAATGTGTACTAACTGGTTTTTAATTCTACATTCTAAACCTCTCCAACACCTTCTTTATGTACTCACCTTGAGACAATGTCAATTTATGATTTTTCCTATCTCTTCTTATTATCATACCAATGATTTTCTTTGCAGCACCCAAGTCCTTAATCACAAATGAATTAGCTAATTTCTTCTTGAGAACATTTATATACTGCATATTAGACCTTGCAACAAGCATGCCATCTACATACAATAGAAAGATAACATAGCTTCCTTTTTCTAGCCTTTTAAAATAAGCACAATGATCAAAATGACATATACTATAACCTTGTTCTGTCATAAACCTGTCAAAATTCAAATACCACAACCTTGGATCTTTCTTTAGGCCATACAAGCTCTTCTTCAACCTGCATAACAAATTCTCCTTTCCTTTGACCTCATACCCCTGTGGCTACTGTATATAAATCTCTTCCTCCAAATCCCCATGGAGAAAAGTTGTTTTTACATCTAACTGTTCAAGATGAAAATCTTCTACTACCAAAAGACTTAAAATAGTCTTAATTGAAATCATTTTAACATCAAGAGAAAATGTTTCATCAAAATCTATACCTTTCTTTTGTGCAAACCCCTTTACAAAAATTCTAGCCTTCTACCACATTTTTCCTCCAACTTGTAAACCCACTTATTCTGTAATTCTCTTTTTCCTAGAGGAAACTAAACCAAATCCAAATTCTGGTTATTTACCAAGGAATCCATTTCCTCTTTCATGCCTTGCTCCCACTTTTTTTTAGTGTCTACCTACATTGCCTCTTCATAACATTTTGGTTCACCGGATTTAGTCAGCAATAAATAATACAATGAAGGAGAGTATCATTTAGGGGGTATACTTAACCTGGTAGATCTTCTAAAAACACTTGTAGGAGTTTGAGGTACCTGTTGATCCTATTGTTGTACATTATGATTTTCTGGTACCTTTGGAATTTCTTTTTCAGTGATCTCATCAAGCACTGTGTATTCTGGTTTTTCTTTTTCATGTTTATTTCCCTGCAACTGATCTTTGTGCATGACCTTCTCATTGAATATGAAATCTATAATCCTAATTATTTTGTTATTTTCATAATCCCATAAGCAAAAACCAAAATCATTAACACCATATCCAATAAATTTACACTTCTTGGATTTTGCCTCAAGCTTTGTTTTATTTTCCCATTCCAACAATTTTGCATGGTTCATCATCACCCAAATGAACTTGTCCAAAATCACCTTGAACATAATATATAAAATATTTCATATGGGGTGTGGCATGAATGAAGCCCCTGAATATACTACCCAAGACTCAGAAATATTATCTACAAAAAGAATCAAAGCATCTTTTAACACATCACCTGTTACATTTGCTTCCTGATTTTTCTCTTGTTGTCCATCTCTTTGTTTCTTTGGAGCTCTACAGTATTTCTTTAGATATCCTTTCTTCCCATAATTCCAACACTCTATCTTTCCAAATATGGATTTGGATCTGTCCTTCCTAGAATTCTCGTTGTTCCCTGAGCCCTTTCCTCTATCCTTTTGTCTTCCCGTTCTCCATGTTCAATGCATTACCTAATGTCTCACTTGTGCTTTTCCATCACATTTCCTCACTAAGGATAAAACCAACAACATCATCAAATTTTAAAGTATTTGAACTAGAGACAGAGTTACTTACAACCATAACCAAGTCGTTCCAGATTTCTGGCAATCAACACAAGATTAGAAGAGCCCTGACCTCATCATCAAAGTCCACTTTTATAGAACTTAGTTTATTAGTAACTATATTAAATTCATTTAAATGATATGAAATAGACCCACCTTATGACATATTCATATTAAATAATATCTTCATTAGAAATACCTTATTGGACACTGAGGGTTTTTCATACAATTTAGCCAATGCATCCATCAACTCCTTCATTGTGTTTTCTTTTGAAATATTGAAAGCCATTGACACTGCCAGGCTCAGCTGTATCATTCCTAGTGATTTTCTATCAAGAACCTCCCTTTCTCCATCCTTCATGGTCGTCGGCTTATTTTCTATTCCACCCAATGGTAGGAATAGATCCTTTTGATATAAATAATCTTCCATCTTCATCTTGCATAACTGGTAGTTTTGGCCGTTAAATTTCTCGACCCTAAAATTTCCATCTTCCACCATTGCTCCCACTCAAACTAGGAACCCTCTTTTCCCACGAGTTACCTTTTTCTTTGATACCAATTGTTAGAAAAATAGGACCGCAGAGCAATAAAATAAAACTGATCAGGGGATCAAATTTTGCTCAAATTTCAAAGTTCTCAGAATGCGACGAAAATAGTGCCATTGCGCCTGTCTCGTCTTCCTGATTCCAGTGGTATATTTACTTTGTCAAATGGACTCAGTATGGAGAAGATATCACGATATGTTTGCCAAGCCAAATAGGTAAAAAATTAGATGCTGACTGTACCAGTCTATACAATCTATATAGTCTGACGTGGCAGGACCGTACAGACTGTACGACCGTACAGTGGTGATGTGGCAGGTTTTTGTTGGTTGATGATTGTCGAATTCGGGAGTGACATGTATCTTGTAGCTGGCAAATGGTGTGAGGACACGTGGCCCCATCCGAGGGCACCATATGTCATTCATTTATTGGTTGACTAGTTGTATGTTAATAAAATGTTATGGGATTCTGTGGGGTTTGACCCTCGGACCTCCCCCACTATACAAAGCCTTCGCAAACCTCCGCTAACCATTATACCATTGATTGTTTCGTAACATGTATGTGGGTATTATGTTATTTAAATTAACATATGTTTGAAAAAGGCGGAAGGTCGGGCCGGGGCTTGGCCCCGGCCCGTGGTCATTTGCAATATTATATGACCGTGTTCTATATACAATGTAATCTGACCTGTGGTTTTGTTACAACATATAACCGTGTATTATAATGTGTGGCGCGGGTTTATAAAACATAACCCAAAGTTTATATGACCATTGTAATATGTATAATGTGCACGGGGTTTACAATGCATGGAGCCCTCAGTCGTGGGGTTATATATATGTGTTGCCATGTGCCCACGAATTGGAGCATGGGGGGGAGGTTACACCCATTGCAACGAATTAACCACATTTTTCCCATGCGCGAGGTCACATGCGCCATACGCCCAAGTGCCAAGGCGGTTAGGGGCTGGAGCGCCCTTAATCATCCTATGGTTTGCACCATTGCACGGTTGCGTACGAGGTTGGGTTTTCATTCTTTAAAATGCGTGTGAGCCAGGTTCATTCAGAAAGGGTGCGTTTTGTAGATTCAGAGACAACAAGCTTGAAGAGGGGGACTTCCAGGACGCCTAACTTCTTCGTTTTTTGACCGATTGAGGTGCCGAAAGAGCCTAGATAGGGGTTTTGGGACGCTGGAAAGCCATTGGAGCAGTCATTTTGTCAGTATGAGCATTGTAAGACATGTTTTTGAGAAATTAATAATAATGATCCATTGGAAGCTGGACCAGGAGATGTAGCCCATAAGAGGGGTGAACTCCTTTATCAATTGTTGTGCTTATGT
>JZKD02S1434888.1:1626884-1642952 GCA_000966675.3 Picea glauca
TGCCAATGATTTGTACATGATGATGTCTGTGATGTGTTTTAATTTACATGTAATGTACAATTTTGCTTTCCTTGAATCTTATATGTGGGAAAGATACCGATCCATGATATAATTAACTAATGAATCTGAAACACTATTAAGTTCTCTCGGAATGTGTCTATATTTGATGTAATCGAACATTCGTTCAAGATGACGAACTTGCAAGTATAGGCGTAGCAGGATAGGACTACGGATAGCGTAGATGCAGTTGAGTTGAAAAACCACCAGTTGGGAGTCTAAGTAAATAATGATGCGAGAGATACTTAGAGAGGAATCTTGGGTCAGCAGTCCAATGACAACATGATATTCTGCCATATTGTTGGTTGCTGGTCCTAAACAAATGCCTCCTGAACTCACCACCTGGTCAAATTGGTAAATAACCCAAGCTGCTGGAGCAATGTTCCGGGTATGTTGGCTAGCGCCATCTGTGAACCCAAAAAAGATAGGAAAGGAGGACGTCATCTGCGCATGAAAACATAGGCACAGTCACGAGTGACAACGGTAAAGACTCGAGCATGTGAAAGAAATAGACACACCAAAACTAAATACAATAATGTACAAAGTACAAATGCTAGGTGATCTAGGCATAGTAATTATTAAGGTAAAGCCCGTTTCGGGGCTCTCCTAGGGAGATTCCATCATGATCAACTAATTCGTAGGCACCTTTATGTAGGACATGATTCATGATGTAGGGACCGTGCCGCATGGTTTCTAACTTTCCTGTACCCAATTTATCGTGAGCTTGGTCGTAAACAAGGACTAAGTCTCCTTTCATGAAAGTCCGAGGGTGTACGGATTTGTCATATTGAATTTTAATTCATTTTTGATGTGCCTCATTGGCGAGAGCAGCATCACGACGCGTTTCATCCAGTTTGGATAGATACAAAAATCATTCTTCTTCAGCGGAAGTATGGGGCAGGAGTTCTACTTTTAGTTTGAGTGATGGAATCTCACACTTGATTGGTAGGACGGATTCAATTCCATAGACTAACTGAAAAGGAGTGAATCTAGTTGAAGTTTTCACAGAGGTGCGATAGGCCCAGAGAGCGGAGAACAGTTGTAGATGCCACAATGTTTTGTTTTCCCCTAGCATGCATTGGATCATGGTTTTTAGGACTTTGTTGATAGCCTCAACTTGTCTGTTCGCTTGAGGGTAGTAAGGGGATGAGTTTTCATGGTAAAAACCCAATTTGACATGTAACTCACTCATCATCTAGTTTTTGAAGTGTGCACCGTGGTCAGTGACAATGGCACGTGGTACACCAAAACGAGTTATGATGTGGTTGAAGAGGAATAGAGCTGTCGTATGGCCATCATTCAGGAAGTAAGGCATAGCCTCAGCCCATTTGGTGAAGTAGTCAATGGTGACAATGATGTAAACATGCCCCCCAGTTGAGGTGGGCTTACACTGCATGAAATCGATGCCCCATTTGGCAAAGGGGCCAATGGCGATAATAGGGTGCAGTGCCATAGGGTGGGTGCATGCCTTCTTATTAAAGATTTGGTGGGGTGGGAATTTCTTGATAGCCTTGATACAATCTTTGAAAATTGAGGGCCAAAAGTATCCAGCACGTAGGATTTTTTGGGCTGTGGCCATTCCGGAAAGGTGACCACCATAGGCACCAAGGTGACAATCGTTCAAAACACATTCAACCTCCTCATGAGTCAAACATCGCCGAAGGATGGTTTCGATACCACGGCGATACAAAGTGTCGTCGAGGATGATATAATGGTGAGAGTGATGACGAATGCGTTGACACTCTTCGTGAGAGATGTTGGGATGAAAATGTTGTGTTTGAAGGTAGAGGAGAATGTCTCCGTACCAAGGATCAGAGGTGATGATGAGGAAGAGAGATTCATCGGGGAGAGAATATCTAGGTTCAATGTTTTCATCGGCACGAGGGAGAGCACAGATGAGCTCAAAAAACACCAGGGATTTTTTTTCTTTAGCCTTTGTAAACTCTAGATCAAATTCTTGAAGAATAATGATCCATTTCGAATATTTGCCCCCAAGTACTTGACGTGTCAGGATGTGGTACATGGGGTTGGAGTCTGCGATTATCGTGGTGGTGCGTAATAAGATGTAATGGCGGAACCTTTGGACAGTGATGATGGCTACCAGAGCCAGTTTCTCAACATGCAAATATCTGAGTTTGGGCCCAGATAAACTCTTGCTCAGATAATAAATCACATGTTCTTCATCATTGGAGTCTTCTTGGACTAACACCATTGTGATGGTGGAAGTAGAAGTGGCCAAGTAAAGGATATAATCCTTTGTATATTTAAGGGGATGTAACAAAGGTGCATGGGTCAAAGCATGCTTGAGAGCGTCGAATGACCATTGAGCTACTTCATCCCAGATGAAAGGGATGGTCTTTTGCAGTAACCGCATAAATCCTTTAGTGATCTCGGCATAATTGCAGATGAAACGACGAAGAAAGTTTGCTTTGCCTTGCAAACTTTGAAGTTGGGTTAAATTGGTGGGTGGAGGTAAGGCTAAGATGGCCTTGATCTTTAAGGGGTCCAACCTAATCCCATCTTTGGAGACGATGAAACCGAGGAGACGACCGGATTCGACAGCGAAAATACATTTGTGTGGGTTCAGACGAATATGGTAGAACCTACATCGCAGAAAAATCGCGCGTAAGTGATCGATGTGATCGGATCGATTTAGAGAATGTGCAGGTAAATCATCAAGATACGATTTTGCGATATGTTTGATGTCATGAAAAGCGTATGGCATGGATCATTGGAAAGTGGCTCCAGCATTTTTAAGGCCAAAAGGTAGCTTTCGGTAGGAGAAAGTTCCCCAAGGGCAGATGAAGGTTGTCTTGTGTTGATCTGTAGACAAGATTTCAATCTAGTTATATCCAGAAAAGCCATCCATGAAAGAAAACATTACGCTGCCTGCGCAATTATCGATGATTTGGTCGATGAAGGGTGTAGGGTAGTTGTCCTTTGGACAAGCTTTGTTGACATCCCTATAGTCAACACAAACACGGATGGTCCCTTGTTTCTTAGCAACTGGATTAAGGTTGGAGACCCATTCGGTTAAAGGGACGGGATAAGTAAAGCCAGATTTTAGAAGTTTTTCAACTTCTGCCTTTATAGCTGCGGCTTTCTTGGGATGAATTGGGCGAAGCTTTTGCCGAACCGGTTTCGCGTCAGGGTAAGTTTTGATTTCGTGTACGACGATGGAAGGGTCGATCCCTGGAATTTCCTCGTAAATTCATGTGAAGACATCGCGGAATTCTTTGAATAAAGTGGTGTAAGAAACCACTTCATCGAGTGTGCAATTAGCACCAAGGTTGATGTTTTCCATGACACCTTCTTTGATTGAAATGTCAATCGTGACCATAGTAGAGATGTTACCCATGTTCCCCTCAGAAAGAGTATCTTGTGTGAGGATAGGATATTGCAGAGCTTTGGTAACATCAGGTGGGAAGACAGATCGTATGTCTTGGATTTCTTCTAAAGGTGGAAGAAAAGAGGATCGATGGTGGTTGTTGTCCCAGGGCAGATCATCAATGCTAAGCATTTCCATGATAGATTCGTCCGAAGGAAAAATATGGGAAATGTAATCAATGACAGATGATAGGGAATCGAACCAAGAGGGCACCAAATAAGTATCGGGTGCCAATGAATGTAAAGTGTTCGACGAGGGAGAGGCATATTGAATAGCTACGTATGCGGCCTCGGCTGGGCTCAGTGGCATTGTGTCCCCGAGCACATTGAATTCCAAAGGACTAGGCACAATCCAAGGGTCAGATGATTCCAAGGATTGATAAGGCAAAGTCGAGATCATATTGACGATGGAAATATGATGTGCAGTAGGTGGAAGTGGTGTAGGGAAAGTACCCATGAGCCTAGAATCTTTCAATAAGACAACACCAACGCTTTCATACATAACTGGGTGGTCTCCCAGAAAGGGAATGTTGTTGGTAGCAGGGATGCGAGCATCGGGTGTGCAGAAATTGAGATGATCGATGGTAACAATTTTGCCTTGATGGGGGAATTGTACACATCGAAACACCGACGAGGCGACGACAGTCATCGCGTAGAACCAACTTCTTCCAAGTAGTAGGTTGTAATCGAGGGGGGCATCGACCACCTTGACGTCAACAGTAACAGTTTTTCTGACCAACTGAACGGCTAAGGATTGTAATAATCTGTGAGGATGAAAACCTAATCCATCAAAGGCACATAACATGGTAGCATATTTGTTAAGGGCAGGGGATTTCAAACCTTTCCAACAGGCTAGAGACATGACACAAGTGGCGGCTTCCTCATCCAGGATAGTCTGGTGGATTTGTTGATTGTGAACAACCACATCGATTTGGAAAGATAGCTAGTGGGAGAGTCGCGGTTGATGATCATCCAAATTAAACGTGAGGTAGTTTGATGACTCAGGATCGAAAGTGCCAATAACGGATAAGAGTGTTCTACGTTGGCTGGGACAGTGCTATAGAACTTCCAAGGCAGACATGGCACACAGGGCTTGGGCCAAATCTTCGACGATATTGTAGTTTTGGGCAGCCCGTGAATTGGGATTGAATGTAGATTTATGGATGGTTCTCTTAGGAGGGCGTAGGATGGAGTCAAAAGAAGGTTTCTCAATCTAGAGTGGCCCGGATGGAGGGCTAACAGATGGAGGATTGGCGGAGGATGGTAACGGGTCTGATGTAGAATCGTTAGCGATCTTCGACTTATCAGGTTTAACTGGTGTGTCATATGTCATAGAGCAAGTTGTTAGATTAACTCCGTTGAACATGTAAATGTGGGAACTTGTCGAGGCCTCATCATGGGGTTGGTTGGAACTGCCCCCCGACGTGGGTTTTGTGCAACCAAAGATTGTTGCTGCGGAAAAGGCTGAGTGAGCATAGCGGGTTGTGAATTTCCCTTGAAAAGTTTGGCCACTTCATCGCGATGTGGGAAGTCTCGAGTGTAGTGATCATCACCACAAATGAGACATGGGAATTTTAGTTTTCGTTGTGGTTGTTTTCCGGCAGTAGGGGTTTGTGGTTGGGTGTTGGGTTGCTCGTTGTTGTTGTTGTTCTTTGGTTTGTTTCTTTCTTTCTTCTTTCCCCCAAGTTGTTGTGAAGGGGTTGACTGGACCGCATTCACATCGGAAACTTGATTTTGAGGTGGGGTAGAAGAGGGTGCAGTTGAACTGGGAGCAGCCGTGGAAGTGGGCCGCTAGATTGTTCCAGTAGACTGGGTAGTAGATTGAGTTTTGATGGAGCCAATAACTCCATCCGCATGCGAAGAAGTCGATGGTTTGGATGGATCATTAGTGGCACGGGTAGTGTTCGGTATCAACTCATATAGAGTACCGGATTGTGAATAGACTAAGTCTAAGTACTAAGCCCGGGTGATGGCTTCTTCCTCGGTGACTACGCCACCCATGGCAACATCACGAGCAATCTGGGGTAATAGTGATTTTGTGAACCATTCTGCTAACAATTGGTTAGGGATTACTGCTTTGATTAGCCTTCATCGTTGTCTCCATTCATGTATATGATCGGAGATATGTATGGAAGTTGTTTGATGAAGAGAGGTTAATAGTTCAGTACCAGTCTCGTATCGAATGGGTAGTTGTAAATGTGTGAGGAAGGACATGGCAAGGGAGTTGAAATTGTGAAAGGATGCGCGTGGTAATTCAATATACCATTTCGCAGCGGAACCCATGAGCCTTCGTTGGAAAAGACGCAAACAAATTGAATCGTCCATGAGGGAGTTGGATGAACACCACAAATGGAAGGTCATCACGTGATTGTTTGGGTCTTCTCCGGGCTTTCCGTTGAATTTTGGGATATCAGAAGGAAGTTTAGCTGGAGTAGCTGGCCAAATCGGAGAATGATAAATGGGATCATTCATTAACCAAGACAAGTCTGGAAGGTCCAAGGTGGCTAGAAAAGGTAGTTGTCGGTTAACCTGTGGGTAATGCTGGTGTGGAAGAGGGACACCAGTGGGGCCCAACACTGGGTTATGTGGATAATTATAACTCGTGGGCCCTCTCATGTGAGGTTGGTTTTGACCAAGGTACATAGGATTTGAGATGTTTTGAGAAGTATGTGTGAGCGGAGGATAACCAGATGGGTTTTTTGGATTATAGGGTGGGTTTGGCATTTGTCCATAAGGGGGTTGTTGTGGAGTCTGAACATTTTGTCCCGTGGAGGCATGCGGATTTCCTTGAAAAGGGATGCTCCACGGATTGGGTGTGGCGGACACATTTTTTTCTTGTGGTTGATGGTGTACTCCGGATTGAGGCTGCCCCCCAGTATGAGGGTGCCCCCCGAATGGAATTTGTCCTCTGGTGGGAGGATACCCCCCAGCATTAGGGTTCCCTCCAAATGGAATTTGTCCTCCGGAGGGAGGATGCCCCCCAGTTTGAGGTAGAGTTCCCGAGATCTGAAAGCTAGATGCCAATGACTAACCGGTGTTGCCGATTGGGTTAGGACCACCGAGGCCAGTCACTCTAGGTTGTTGGATAGGTATGGAACTTCCTGGTACAATTTGAGTAGTGGTTTGGACAGAGGTGGTAGCGGAAGCGTTCAGTACCCTAAATCCAAAAGGGAGTGTAGGTCTTGGTGTTACAGGTCTACCAATCGGGGCTTGATTAACTACTGCATTGCCATTGGGGATGGTCGGAATGTGCGGGGCCATTGTCGAATGGGATGTCTTGAGGGGAATAGTAGACCTTGGGCCAATGGACAGTATGTTCGGACCAACGGTTGGTGTGGCTGTAAAAGTGGTAGTATCGGTGAAGTGATTTGGGGGTACAGTATAGGAAAAAGGTGCATCGCCACCTTCTCCTGTTCCATAAAGATCTCGCACCAAGCGTGGTGGGCTCCGAACAACGTCCGCAGTCCAAAAAGGGTCACTGGCCAAAGGGTTTTGAGAAGACCCGGCCAGAATGTCAGAAGGATTGATGACAACAAATTCTCCAACAGAATTTAGGTGGAGGATCTGTCGTTCGTACCCCTCCAGGATGCGATAAGCTTCTGGAGATTCTGAGACAATTAGAAAATTGTCCAAAGGGATGGTAACTTCTTCCTGGGAAGTTGTAGTACTATGAACCTCGCTCTGTTGAGGAGATTCCTCTGTAGAATGAGGGGGTAGAGGGGTGTTTCCTTCCATATTCTCTGGAGGAAGTCCCTGTAGCCTCCGTGAGCAGCGCGGAGGGTTGATGTTGGCGGAAAAGATCTGACAAAGAAATCTATGGCCAACTAATGAAAAGAAACAGCACACGCTAAAAAATCTAAGAATCACAACCAAGCAAACAGGACCTTCTTTTGATGACCGTACTAGTTGGTGATGAAATCCAACGTCGTGTGATCAAGTCTAGAAGGGGCGGGGATAGGGTGGAATAGTTACAATGGCGACATGCTTAACATACTTACGCCTTGGTGCAAGCTTCCACGCAGTAATTGTGGATTTACCCTCCAAGGAGCCCGAGTGAGTTTGACCAATGTCTGCTCTAGGTACAGTGAGACTTCCCGTCATCATCACCTTGTGTGAGACCCTAAAGATTATGGCCACTAAGGTTACCAATTCGCAGTCAGCCCCTGGGCGGGAACAGTCGACAATCCGATCCGAATGTACGGGCAGGGTATCAAGCCCGAAATCAACTAAAAGGATTCCACACAGTAATTGTGGATTTACCTCAAAGTGATCCCCATAATGCGATTTGACCACCACAATCAATTAAACCACGGAGGGTTAGTCCCCGTATCTCACCCAAATGCGACCTCGTGTGTAACCCCTATGTGAGAGGGGGATCCCAGGCAAACTTATACGATAACTAGATTTGACTCTCCCTAACTCAGGATGCTACTATTTGTTTTGGAAACTTTGGAGAGTTATGTTCACAGCCCTAATCCAAAGTACTAAGCCTAGTCTACTGTTGGTGGAGGATCCTAGAAAAGAAAAAGTTCTAGATAACTTTTAATTAGCATTGATTTTTATGGTTGTTCTTTACACAAAGGGGTGCATGGAAGTGAAACGAATGGAATTATGACTCAGACCCAAAGAATGCATCAAATATGATAATCAGTCATTTCCTTTCTATGAATATCTATCTAAGGGAGAGAGAAAGTTCTTTTCACTAATCAAGCACAAATAAGGAATGCCCTCAAACGATTCTTTTCTCAATCAAATCTTGATGTAATGCAAAAAAATTTAAATTCCTTCTAATATGCACAATCAATCATAAAGATGTCTTTTATTGTTTGCGTATGAATGATGCTCAATTCAACACAATTCTTGTCTTGCTAATTATCTTTCTTGTATGAATGAAAACCAAACTAGCACAAGAAAAAGTCACACAAACAATACACCCTTTCGTAGCAATCAAAACAAAAAAGAGAAAGAAAAGAAACGATCAAAGAAAAGAAAAACAAACTTCACACCCAAAAGAAAAAGTTGAAGAACAATGACCTTGACTGAAATTGAGATGAAGAGGTCTGTAGGCCTTTGATGACCTTCACTAGGATTTTTACTCAGTTGATGAGGAGAGAAAAACAATGCATGGGTTTCAAATTTCACTCAACAGAAAAAACTCAATGAAAATAGTGAAGAAGGCTACAAGATCCAACTAATGAGATGTTCATTCTTCAAAAAAACAAATGTCAAGGCTGAAAGGGAAGAAACATTGACTCACAAGGTCACTCAACAGAGGAGACACAGAGGAAAAACCTTAACAAAGTAATTCTGGAAGGTTTTCTAGCCAAAAAGAGGCTGACGCTCTATTTCCAAAGGCAAGGAGTGTTATAGTGCTCTGTGTAAGGCTATGGGGGAGTGCTGGCGCTTTGTTAACACTAGGACAGGGGTGCCAGGGTCTAAAAGTCTCAGAAATGTCAAAATATCAAAAAATCGCAATTCAATTTCGACAGTTATGCTGAGTGTTATGGGGTAAGGAGCCAATCATCTCATGAAACCAATCAAAAGAGGAGTGAAACAAGTCTAAAACAATCAAGGGATATAACAAGGTCAATGAGGAGAAAATCAAAACAAGAAGTTTTGATTTGAGGCTATCTCCCCAACAGAGTCGCTAGTTTCTATTGTAGGAAAATCTCCCTGCGGACAGGTAGATCGCCTCTAAGAGCTTGACCCTAACTCTAGACAGAAAATGCTTAACATGGACACTGACTTCCTTTCAAATCTATCTAAACTAACACATGAGAAGGAAGGATGACAGAAGTACCTTTTATCGACGTTTGTCCCTGCACGCTCCAAGTTGCGCTCCAATCCTTTGCTCCTTGCCGAGTTCTGTGGACAAAACAAGATACGACCACTTCCTACTCTATTGATATTATCTTGAAAACAGATCTATCAATTAATGATAAGTTCATGTGACATTAGACACAAACTAGAAAGAAACAATTCAAGCATGTCATATTGATAAGAATAACGACAACAATACTTACAATCATAGATGCGAATGTGACAACTTCGTCAAGTCCCCTTCGTCTAACCCTTACCTAGAAGCTCCACAACCTGGATAAAAATAGCTTCACTGATCACTCTCTTTTGGCTGACTATGTGTTTCCTCCAATATCATAGGTTTCATACTATCAGTTCTTCCCCCCTTTCCACCATCATAGAGCCTGTTTATATAGGTTAAGAGGAGCTTAACCTTTTGAGTTATCTTTAGAACAAGTTGGGAACCTTCTCCTTAGATCAGGTATCTCTTGATGAAACCAAGAATTCGAGCACAACTGCCTCCTAATCTCAAAATATCCTCCCCTTATTCTCCTCAACGGGCCAACTACTGCCTCATATTAGGCAGCGCTCCCTTAGAAGGGGCATCAAAGCACTGTAGCGCTCCCTAGTAAGCATTAGGGAAGTGCTAGTTCCTTCAATATGAGCAGCTCTCCTTCAGAGGGGGCTAGGGAGCGTTATAACGCTCCCTAAAGCCTTGTAGGGGAGTGCCAACACTTCTAGGGCCGAAATAGGGGAGTGCTCCCCCTCAAAACCTCTGTTTCAGGGATCTCTTCAAGTGTCAAGAGTTATTTGACTTTAGTAAACCAATTCTCCTCCTTCAAATCAAGCATATGATATGTTATAAGTGTCTCCTTAGTGTCGTCGACATGGCAGTATGTCTGAACATCATTTGCGACACTTGCGAAAGTTGTAAGGAAGGTGCAACACTTATGACAATCGAGAGGAACATGCGACACTTATCCAGCTGAGTAATTTTGACATGTAACAAAAATAACTATTTATTTTGTAGGTGAAAAGATCAAAATGTAGGCATTAGTAAAGTATGCAAACAAGCATAACATGTGATAGCCAAATTGTTGTGGTAGTGGAAATGAATTATTTTCTTATGATAGCTAAAAATATTGTGCATGTTGCCAGGAGATGTTGGAATAAATATATCACTATGATGTGATAATCCATATATATATCACTCTGACATGATACTAGATGTTAGAAGGATCTCAGTATGGAACATAAATCCTCCTTTCACTTAGTGAGGGGATGCCTAGTGCATTTTGGGGAACTACTATTCTATTTGACCACTAGTCCATTTGGTTCTCTCTCTAGGAGTTGAAAGGGTGAATATGGAATTGACCTACTACATTTGAATGATGTACTATATGGAATTAACCTCTTGCCTACATTCAATGATTGGTTTAATGAGTCAATGGAAGTGGATTGATTCATTTAAGTCACATGGGTGATACCTAAGGATAACAATTTCCAATATAGGATACACTTTCCCATAGATTCCCTTGCATATTCCCCTCTAGTGGAATCATAACTCCTCTCCTTCACATGCTCTCAACAACTATATTGGACCATTTTATATTCAACATGATATACAAAGCTTAATCCTACCATGGAAATCCTATGACATGGTCTACATATGCATAATTAGAACATTCATGCCTAGTCATTAATTAGTCGAGCCTTGTCCTTTAGCTTTGCACTAGGAATATTTACAATGCATTTACACAATTACAACATAAGATCAATATATTTTGGTGCACACGAATAGAATTTAGTCATAGAACCAGATGTTTTCATTTTATACATAGTATGACCAATACATTCCAGGGGTCAAAATTGGGGTCATTATAGTTATTTAGAAAACCTTTGATGGAATTGCACATGAAGGGAGCACTAGCTATTCCATTGATCTTAATAAAGAGGATGGTGACCACGATGATGCATATTAAGGATAACAAGGAAAATTGTAATGATTATGATGATGGTGATGAATATGAGGAGGATGATGAGTAGCATGAAGATGATTCCATAGAAACGCTCTAGTAGTTGTGAAAGAGCATATTATATTAATGTTAATAATTGAACTAATTACATGTTTAATAATTGATATTATAGTTCAACCTCATTCCATTATGTTCTGAAGTTGTATATTGTACTTGGTATGATATCAAATTATGTTCTGAAGTTGTATATTGTACTTGGTATTAATCTACCACATACTCCTAATCCACCCTTAAAGGCCCTAGCATATGTTATTTCTCATCCATATTGTAAATTCATTTTTTATATGCATATGAAACAATTATATATAGTCGTATTCCTTTCATATTAGGAGTCGTGTTTATCACGTGGGTATCATAATCAAGACATATTTGTGGGATTGTAAATTTACTAAGAAAAAATCCTATCGACACTTTGCACATTGCTTCTTTCGGAAAAGGATATGAAAAAGTGAAGGTCCTTTGTGTAAATGATCCATAAATCTCACTCTCTAAAACCAAATCAAAAGTTTATTGGACAAGTACAAAATGTGGTCACTTCTTGGCCTATGGATAGGATAGCCCTACTTAGTGAAGTTTTCAATGTTATTTGAGGTAAGTCGACACATTGGTTAAGAATTGAAATTAATACCTTTTATTGAGGTTTTTCTATTCTTTAATAATTATTATGTTTATAAGAATTTAAATTTCATGACACCATTAACATTTAGAAACTATTATGTAGGATGTACTTTAAATGTGTGTACATATGGAGAGATTGGTATTTGGATTATTATTATGATAAGACAAAGAGAACGAGGAAAATCATAATAACAATAATGTTCATGAGTTTAAATTTTACATTCTTAAGTCAATTTTTCATTATATTAAATCATTAATTGTATATTGTAAATATGTACAAGTGTTTTTATTGAAGATGTATATTTTTGTTATTCACTATTTTCATATGTTAAATGTATTGATAATTTTCATGTCTCTTTATTTTCTCTATTTACTTGGATTCTCAAACATCTATGAACCAAAAATACACAAGTTTCCAAGCTTTGTAGGTTTCCAACCCTCTACAATCTCTTATATACTTTTATACCCATCTAGGGTCTTTGAACTTTCTCTTCACAATGCACTCTCTCATTCATTCTCCCATCCTAAGGTTACTGGTTTCCAAACTATTATTATACTATAATTAGTGGTGAAAAATATTATACTTTATTTTATGGTGCTTTTGGACCATTCTCATAGCCAAGGTTGTCTCGGTAACATATATTTTTGAATTGGGATGTTAGTTTATATTTTTACCTCTAAAACATTGCATTTGAACATTTTTTCACTCGAATTCATTGTAGGGTCAACCTTGTTGGATATTGGTACATTATCATTTTAAATATTTTTTCCATTGCAATCCTCCAATGGTATATCATTCCTATAAGGGGAAAGATGATTAAGCAACTTGTGCATTATATTATTTTGTCCAACCATTACTTCACCTACCAAAACCCAGAACACAAAATTCTTCATTGTGCACTTATTTCTAATACAACTCCACTAGTGTCTCGCTGATCATGAGAAACAAATTCCTCAAACTAATAATGATAGTTGTACCCAAAAAGGCCCGAGTATGTCAGATCCTTCTAAGCCCACAACCTTTGCCACTGGGAAAAATGCGTTATTTATCTCCCATGCCTCTCTCTTGAGGGGATAGGAGGTAGGGTTCCACGTCAAACCAGGTTGAGGAAAAGGGTGGAGTGGCAACTTATGTCTTCCTATATATTGCTTAATCAGTTATAGGATGAGGCACCAACAACTCTCAAAAATTGGTTTTGATTTTTTTTACTCTGGATGGAAGGTTGTTGGGTTTCTTCAACTTCTATGTGTCTAATGATGAATGGTCCCTTTTATAGAAATGGATTATTGACAAATTATTGGAAATACATTCGTTATTTTATAGGGATTTTCACATGATTGATGCAAAGGAGGACACAAAGTGCATGTTGTCTGTCATATTGCCTGAAGGGGAAAAAACTATGGAATTCCCCCAAAAGTTTCCTTGAATTCAACACCCTCTTCATTGAGATTGATTTTTGGGAAAGTATATGACATGATCAAATGGCCTTCAAATATAGGCATGATCAAGGCCATGGGATTTGGGAAATGTTTACTCTATGCTGCTGAGATACTATGCAAAGCCTTAATATGTCTTCTTATCAACAAGTGTGAATTAGAGGATGTGGGACACTTAGGGTCCATCCAACATTTTTTTTTTTTTTAATGGAAGCAAAGACCATAGAATAACTCTTTTATCATGGGGTTGGTCAATATTTGATCAAAGGAATTCCCCTCCCAGAACAGGAATTTGGATAGTTGGTTAATAAACATTCTAAATATGACTCTTTCATATTATTCTTAAGGACCATAATTTTAAGAAGAACACTATGGACCGCCTCCATATTTTTTGTGATTCTATAGAGAATGCTATGGAGAGCCTCCATATTTTTTTTTATGCCTCATTGTCCAATATCCAATGGTCCAAAATGGAATGTTATATACAATGCCTATGTGGACATACCCAGATCGTGAGAATAGTGAGGAGGAGAAGGTAGCAAGGTCCATTTTGGATTACGAACATGTGTATGTTCTATTTTTGTGCTTTCATCCAGGGTAGAGAAGGGGGTTGAATGAGAATGAGATTGACCTTTACAAGTTCCAGAAAGCCAAAATAGGTTTTTTTTCTCGTAGACAAGGGGAAAAAACAAATAGAGGCAACTTGGTGAAACCATATGTCAATGAAAAAATTGTGGGTGAGATTGGTGGAACTGCCACACACCATTCTCAAGCATGCTCACAATGTGCCCTCTATCTCAATATCCTCCACCCTCAATCTCCTTCTCTAGAATTCCCTCATGCATATGTCATGGTTTGGGGAGTTACTCTTTTTGTGCTCTACTTGGCTCTCTGTGTTGTGTGTTGTAACGTACCCAACCAACCAAGCCGAGAAACACCACTACAATTCTGCTCTGTTACCAAACTGTAACATACCCAGCCTACCACATGACAAGAATGCCACACCAAGAATGCAACTCTTGGATGATTTTGAATCTATGATAACAATTAATTAACAAAGAATCATGAAATACATACATGCAATGATCAAGATTCATACCACAACATAGAAGACATGCACAATATACCATGCACAACATTAACTACCAAGCATGCATATTATAGGTACAAATCTCAAGTATAATAATTTGATACGGAGTGGAAATAAATACACAAGCAAAGAAAAACCATAACAAAGAGCACTCATCTTTTATAAAAGAAGAAACCAATTGGATGCAGAACAAGGACGTTCCACCCAACCATAGACACTATTGTTCCAAATCTCAACAACAATGTCACCCTCAAGCCAGGGCTATGAATCCACAAGGATAGTTCCAGAGTGTTACTTGGCCTCCAAAACCACTCAACACTCAAGCTCTCATAGGATTCTCCATAACTCACAACAATCCAAGTACCCATCTCTCTTCTACCCAGCCTGCACCACCCAAGATAATGGACCTCCACCCTTCTCTTCAACATAGTCCCTCAGGAATTCCCTCTCCTTCTAGGGCTCTAGTGTAGCTGGTCTAGAATCTCTATGCTAGGACTCTCAGGACTCGTAGTTGTGATCAAAGATGAACACAAGACAAACATATTAGACATGCAAGCCTCCCATCATGGCTAGATTACACCAACAATCTCTACAGCCAACAACCATGGTTTTTCTTTAACAAATCATCTTCCTTTCCCAATCCAAGACACAAAAATGAGGAAAGATGAGTGAGTGAAGGAAGGAATGGAGTGAATATTCCATGAGAGAGGATGAACAGTGAAAAAACTGGGGAATGAACACGTGAGGTGACCAGCTGCATCACCTGAATGGGGATGGGAATGAGAGTGAGCGAATAACCAAAACGGATGAGAGAATTATCCAACCAAGGGACCCCTTGCATAGACCAGTGATAGGTTTTTGTAATTCATGGGGATCAAGAATGTCTTGGCCTTCCCCCAAATAGCTCATGTAATTCTTTCCCCCCCACTACACAAAATGGATAATATAAAATAAATAAGCACTTAGCCCCTCAAGCCCTTGTTACACATTATTTTCGTCATCCCTATGACCGTTAATGATGTAACCCTATTTGTTGCCTTCAGAGGGGTCAGTGTCCTGAGTTCTCTCTTCACCTAAGTTCCTAAAGAGAGAAGAGAGAAGAACTTTTCCTAAGAAAATAAGTTGCATTCTCCTTTGTAAAAACCCTATTAAAAAGGAAGTTCACAAGCTGCATTATAGCTAGGGTGCAAGAATGCCTGATTCTCACAGGCTGCATCATAGCTAGGTCGCGAAGTGTTTGCAGTCTTCTCTATAGGCAGGGTGCGAGAATGCTTACACGTGGGAAAAACGAGCGTTTTCTCGAATCTTCTAGAAGGAGAAACTTCCATGGTGAGGTGGCATCTTAATGATTTGGATCTTACTCGCTTTCATGATTTAGTGGGATCATCCTAACCTCCTCACATTATCCTCTTCAACTTATAAAAGGAGAGGAGCTCGCATGGAGAAAGTTAGCTTTGGAGCTTTTGGGATTAGCTAAGTTGGATTTGGCTTGGAATTATTAGCTTGGTTGGAGTGTCTTTGAGTTTTGTCTTTGTCAAGATAGATTGTGAATATTATCATATCTATGCTCTCAGAATTCTTGGAGTGGAAGTGTGTGGGGAACGAAGGACAGTTGGAAGGGACCTTACGACATCAAGGCCATGG
>JZKD02S1434888.1:1643002-1689709 GCA_000966675.3 Picea glauca
GATCACATACATAGGTTTATATTGAGTTTATGCTATTGCTATCACTTTGGTTGGTTGCATTCTTTTGCAGGTTCATCATTGTATGAGTGTTGGAATGGAGCTAGGATGGCGATGGTGAGAGGAAGCAACATTTAAATGGTATGTCACCAACCCCTCTTTAGTTAGTAAATTCAATATTTAAAACTTAAGGAAAGCATCATGTTCTGGTACGTTTTGTTCTAGATCCAGGTAGATCTAGGGAGATCAGTGAGTGTCCACACCTATCGAATCTGGCTGCCAGCTTTGTACAGCTACCCAAATTCAAATATTTATTCTTGGGATTTACTTTCAAAAGAACATGCTCTCCTACTTTAAATTCTCTTCCTTTCCTATACTTGTTAGCATAAACCTTCTGTCTATATTGAGCTGCCTTTAAATTATGCTTAATCTTAACCATCTGGTCTTCCATTTCCTTGAGAAACTCTCGCCCGAGTACCACTCTATCTATTGGGTTGTCCCACCTTACTGGAGTACTACATTTTATACCATAGAAGGCTTCAAATGGGATCATATTCAATGAAGCTTGATACCCATTATTTTAGGAAAACTCAACCGAGTGCAAGTAATCTTCCTACTTAGATGGCTTATCCATCACATACATTCTTAACATGTCCTTAATTACTCGGTTGAACCTCTTTGTCTACCTATCTAACTGTGGTTGGTATGTTGTGATAAAGTTCATATTTGTACTAATTCATTCAAATAATCCCTTCCAGAAATTTAAGTAAACGTAGTGTCTCTGTCTGAGACAATTGTCGTAGGTATCCCATGAAACCTAGCAATTTCCCTCATGTAAATTTTTGCAACATTAGTTGTTGTATGAGTTGTTTTTACAGGAACAAAATGAGCATCCTTTGTCAATTTATCAACCACTACCTGATTGAATCGTTTCCTTGTTTTCCTGGAAAATTTCATTATAAAATCAATGGTTATCACTTCCCTTTGAATTGGTAATGTCTGTAGCAAACCCATTGGGTGTCTATGCTCAACCTTCAATTTCTGACATTCCATACATCTAGCGATTTAATCAACAACATCCTTTTTCATTCCTGGCCAAAATAACTGGCTTCTTACTGTTGTAATTGTTTTCTGGTAACTGGAATGTCCAACATATGGAACATTATGCATTTCCTTTAATACTAGATTCCTAAGTTCTCTGTAACTAGGAAGATAAATTCTATTTTTATGCATAAGTAGTCCATCTTCCTTTATCTCATACTCTTTCATTTTCTATTGTACATCTCCTTGTTGTAAGCTTTCCTTTACCTCTAACAATGAGATCTAAAATTATGCTATTCAAGTTAGATTGATGCATACTGATAGTTGTAGCATGCATGAGATGCACCCGTCTACTAAGTGCATCAACAACTTTGTTTTCCTTTACCTTGATATGCTTGATGTCAAAGTCGTATTCACTTAAAAATTCAAGCCATCTTGTTTGCCTGGCATTCAAATTTGGTTGATCAAAAAGATACTTCAGACCATTGTGGTCTATTCTTAATTCAAATCTCTTTCCCATTAGATAATGCCTCCACATATTCAATGCGTGAACAATAGCAACAAGCTCCAAATCATGTGTGGCATAATTCCTCTCATGCTCTTTAAGATTTTTGGACTCATAACTAATGAAATACCCATTTTGAGTGAGGACTTGTAATACCCCAAGGTCGAGCCCTAATTTTAAAATCATGAATTGTAAACATGTTTCATAGGTTGGTGAGACAAGTAATGATAAGATAGGAGGCTTATGTGATAGTTGGGCCAGAGAGCCTAGGATGCTAAGGCCAAGAGCCTATTTTGTATATGTAAATATTCAAATAATTAATATAAAACCATCACTGCATGTATAACGACAACGATGAAATAGTATGGTAACTAGGCTCCACTAGGCTGGGTAAGGGAAGGGGGTTGAGAGGCTGGAAAAAGGGGCTAAGCTTAAGAGTTTAAATATTAGAGAATAATATATATTATTATTCTAAATGTTGTGAGGAGGATATGAATTATCCTAAGTTCCTTTTGGGAATGGGAACAACTTCTAAATGGAAAGGAACGTGCTTCATGAGTGCCATGTGTCATCTCATGCACATGCAAATATATGTGGGGATTTTGACTATTTGGGGGATCCTTTTTTCCATTCCTTCCACTCATGCACACAACGAGGATAAAGCAGGAAAACCGATGAACACCAATTATAAACCCTCAACCATCCTGAACCTTTGCAACAAGCCTGAACTACTATCTTTGGTGAACTTGTACCCTGTGGGTTTCTTGTGTTTCGTTCTGCCATTATCGTGCCCCACATCCGATTTATTTTTTTTCCATCACCCTTGCCCGTATGTTGAGGAGGTGGATAGAAGAAGTAAGTTGTCAGGCATGTAGTTTGAAGAGGAGGGTTGTCAAGCCCTTGGTAGAAGAAGAAAGTTGTCAGGCCTGTGAGAAACTCTCTCTAGGTGAGAGAGTTTGATGGGGAAGCGATTTCTCCTGGAGGGAGTCTAGTAGAAACTACAAAGATCTGAGAATTCATGTCCATCCTATTGCTGAAGCCTTGGAAGGGAGGTGGAGAATCCGATGGACTGTATGACAGTGAAGGTGTATACTCCTGAGGTGGGACAGGCATGTGGGGAATGAGATTCTGTGAACAATGAGTGTAAGTGGCTCCTTGGAGGAACTCTTTCCCGTAGACTAGTGCAACTTCATGTTGTCCTTTCCTAGACTAGGAATCCCTTGCTCGATGGAGTCTAGTCCCATATCAGGGGTGAACCACTACTGAGAGTGATGAGTAGTGGGGTTTAAGGATGGAAGGTTCATGGAAGTTCTGGATGCAGTCGATGCACTACAATCAAGAGATAAGTATCATTTATGTGGTTAATGGTTAATGATGTATTTTAGTGCATGCATGTGATTCTTATAATAATATCATGTGTTTCACTGCATGTATTATTTCATGTTACCTCTATTTATTTATGTTAAGTTTATATGTGATTTATTCCGTAAAGATCCCTGTTTTCCATAGCCCAACAGGTTTATGTCTGGGCATGGATAGTTTTAATTATCTATAATAGAGCTTGAGACCGTGTGTGTCTGAGGTAGTGTGGTCCAACCTATGGGTGGTCGTGGGATGTTACAAAATGGTATCAGAGCAGTATGGTTTTGGAGAAGTGGCATTGTCCCCGATGAAGGTGGTCGGGGGACGTTACAAAATGGTATCAGAGCAGTATGGTTTTGGATCAATGGTGTTGTCCCCAGCAAGGGTGGACGAGGGACGTTACAAAATGGTATCAGAGCCCATGGTTTCAACACCGAGCTTGGATGGGCCGAATAAGTGGTTATTGAATCAAGGGCTTTAGAGGGAACTATTGTTGAAATGGAAAAAAATCATTCTTCGAGCATTCAGGATGCCAAGAGGGTGTTGAGGGAACACATTGGTTGTGTTCAAAAGCTCAGGATGTATAACGGTTTGATAAACCATGACATATGTGGTATTGGGCCACAGAGTTAAAGTTGGGCTATTGGATCTATTCGAGAGGAGACAAATCCCTCACATCTGTTGGATCCGAAGAAGATGCGTGGAGGATAAGCACCGAAGTCCTTCAGACTTCGCCCCTTTGGTCGTTTTTAAACTATAAGTAGAGAAGACTGCCAAAGTCATGAAGTCTGGAACCAATCCAGACCATCTATTCCAAAGGATACGTGTCCAAATATTAAGAAGGTTTGGAGTTTCGACACTCTGAAAGAAATGGTTTGTGGTTGCATGGGAGGAAGAGACACTGGATTCCCAGAGCATCGGGTATGATATGGCAAGATGATGTCACCTAGGGTGACATGGACCTACCTAGGTCTACCATGTGTCACTCATTTCCATACTTTTGACAAGCCCTTAAAATCGATTGGAACCTGACACGTGTCACTTGACAGTGGGGCCCCGAAAGATTAAACAGTTTGGGAGTTTGACATTCGGGGGAAATTGTTAGAAGTAATTCCAAGCCTCTGAAGTTATGAAGTATCAAAGTTTCGAAGTGATGAGGCTTGATGAAGTCATGGGGAGGTGACATGGACCTCCTCTAGGAATGCCAGACATCATCGAGATTTGTACTTTTTTGCAGGCTCTTAGAACCAATAAAGACCCAACACATGACACTCGACAATGGGACCATGTGTCACCACAAGGATTGATGACAACATAGCTAAGTGGACCCAGAGGTTTCTGCAATTCGGGAGTTCGACAGTCTAAGGGTTTTGTGATGTGTCAAACAAGAATCCAACAAAGCCTGATTTTTGATGTGATGTGGAGGGATGATGTCACCAAGGGTGACATGTAGACACTAGACGTTGCCATGTGTACACTCTGTAACTCTTCTAGGTGGCACACTGGTAAGTGGATGCTGATGAGAATCTGGGAGTTCATTAATCTGGGTGTTTGGGGAAAAACAAGGTGTAAGTTGCACGAAGAAGTGGAGCCTTGAAGATTTGAATATGTATTGTGCAAGGGTTCGATGGTTCGACATTCGGGAGAAGGGAGGCATAAAGTAACAAGAGCTTCTAAAGTCTAATTTCCATAGCTCTGAAGCTCTCAAGGCTTTGGATAAGCATCTATCTGATCACATCGGGTCACAGTTGTGGTCACATGTGCTCGGGGGTGAAAATAAAAGGGGGGGTACTGCCCGAAATTTTGTTTTAAGAATGGGAAGAAGGTTTAGAGAAGGAGATCATGAGGTCCATGATTGAACAAACCTACATCAAAAGAAGTAAGGAAAAGGTTGTTAAGTTGAAGAGAGGATCTAGCATGGATACATGAGCCAATTCGGCTCTGAGAATTAAGAATAGTTGAACATAGATCACCTTCCTGGAAGCGCCATTGCTCAAATAGTCATAGCATCCTGCTCAAAACTTAGAATTGAGTAAGGGAGTAGTCATTGGATAGGTCTAGAATAGTACTAGAGGACAATTGTTTACCTAGAAATTGTATATGGATAGTAAACTTTCTCATAAAATCAGTATAAGTAATTATGATCATTTATAAACCATAATTGTACACATTTGCATGGTTTTGTTCAGACAGTTAGCTTGAAAAGAGTTATGTTGGTTTCACACTTTTGCAGAGTTTTTTTCTACCAAAAAAGAACAAAATCTTCCTAGAGTGTAGAAAGATGGAGGATGCACAAGAGGATTATAGTCAGGAAGACGAGGTTAGAGGAATGAATGTCCACCTGGGAATTGAAGGAACAAATTCCAATGGACATGGAGAAAGAAAGGAGGAAGACGTCAATCTAGTGGATACCATCAAAAAATTGCAGGCATATGTCGAGATCCACAAAGATGATAATGAAAGGCTTATGAAGGACAAAGAGCAACATGAATACTTCAACATAAATTTAATGAAAATCATGGACATGATTGAGAAGAATTTAGATAAGGAGAGTGGCTCCAGCAAATCAGGAAGCCACAAGACACCTGAGGAAAAACAAAGATCAAGGAGTGGTAGCAGACATCACCACCACTCCCAAACGAATTCCCATAGGAGAGCACATAGTAGCTCAAGTCCATCCCCTATCAGGAAGCATAGGAGGTCTAGGGTGGATGAGTTGAAAGGATAAATGAATGAGATCAAACCTCCTACTTTTGATGGAGATCACAAGAAGGATGAAGATCCTGAGACATGGTTGCTAGGCATGAGGAAGTACTTCCAATTGCACAACTATTCTTCTTAGGTAGAGGGAAGAATTTCCATATATCAGTTGAAAGGAAAGGCATACATGTGGTGGGATCATCTTGTGTAAGTACAACACCTCAAAGAGAAAAATGTGAAATTGGAGTAGGAGAGGAGTTGGTCGAGGTGACCGCAAGGGGAAGTGCAACATTTATGGGACCCAATGGTTGGAATCCCAACCCCACCTGAAAGGGGTTGTGGCTGGTTGAGCTATGCAGGGCTTGGTTGTAGATATGCTAGACATAGGTAAGACTCTCATACCATGTGTGAGGGTGCTTGGAATTATACATGTGTATGATATGCACGATCATTCGATTTACGACCTCGGTTTGGCCATTTGTCTGGGGGTGGAACATCGTGGATTTGGTGAGCTTGGTGTCTAGTAGTGACCAGAGGCTCGACCATAATGTGATGAGAAATCAACTGTCTCGATCTGAGACAATGGTTTGTGGGATTCCAAAATGTACCCAGACCTATTCAAAGAAGAGCTTGGCAGTGGCTTCTGTTGTGATGCTCTTCTTGCAAGAAACCAGAATCTCCATCTTGGAAAAGCGATCAACAACCACAAAAACACAGTCACTTCCCCGCTTGGTGGATGGGAGGCCCGACATGTAGTCCATTGAGATGTATTCCCATGGCCTATCAAGAGTAGGAATAGGGGTGTACAGGCCCTGTTTCTTAGTGGTTGGTTTGGCAATAGCGCAGGCAGTGCAAGACCTGATATACTTGTTGACCTCTTGTCGAAGTTTCGACCAGTAGAAATGTTTTTGTAGCATTTCCACTATCTTTTCAACACTGAAGTGTCCTACCACACGGCTGTAGTGGGATTCCCAGATCATCTTCGCTCGCTCACTTTATGGAACACATATATGGCCTAGTCGACACAACAACCCATCCTGAAGATGGAAATTATCGACAACTACCTTTGCACCCAACATTTGGTAGGTGGTGGCGAAGTCCGGGTCTGTCTCATAGAGTTGGGGCCATCCAGAGGTCTCATGGCCGCAGGAGTCTAGTACTGTGGTGAGTGTCGTGACTGCTGGTCTGCTGAGGCAATCAGCGACGTGGTTGGTGCTTCCTGTTTTATACTTGATGTTGAGGTGGAATTTCTGCAAGTATGTGGACCACTTTTGATGGCAGCCATTCTACAATTTTCCTTGTGTCTGTGTGAACTGTAGTGGCTTATGATTAGTGTGGATGAATTTCTCCCTCCCTAGAATGTAATGTCTCCACTGGCAATAGGCTTGCACAATGGACTACATTTATTTGTCATAAGTAGGGTACTTACGGAAAACATCTGATAGTGTCACACTATGATAGGCCACGGGGTGGCCATGCTGTGTGAGAACAACACCCACAACATAGTCTGAAGCATCAGTCTCAATCTCAAAGGGCTGCTACAGATCTGGTAGTGAAAGTGCTAGGGCTGAGCACAAGAACTGCTTCAAATCATCGAGCGCTTGTTGTTGGGGCCAGCCCCACGCAAATTTCGCCTTACCACCACCCCTGGTTATTTTTCTGAGGGCCCATGCAATATGGGAGAATCCCAACACAAACCTGTGGTAGAAATTGGCAAGGCCCAAGAAGCTCCAAAGCTTAGTGAGTGTGGTTGGGGATGGCCAATCACGAATGACTTGGATCTTGGCTGGATCCACATGTATTCCATGTTGATCAATGATGTAGCCTAGGTAATGGACCTTGTCCATGCTGAAGGAGAATTTTTCTAAGTTGGCGTATGGCTTGTGTTGTCGTAGGGTGTGCAGAACCTGCTGAATATGTTGCAAGTGTTCGACCCAAGTCTTGCTGTAAATGAGAATGTCATCCAAATACACCACTACAAAAGTATTAGTGAATGGTCGTAGGATATTGTCCATCATCCTCATGAAAGTGGTTGGAACATTTTTCAGACCAAAGGGCATGACCAACCATTCAAAAAGGCCTTCCTTTGACTTGAAGGTAGTCTTTCATACATCAGTCTGTTCTATTAGGACCTGGTGGTAGCCAGACTTCAGATCAATCTTAATGAAGTATTTGGCCCCCATGAGTTGATCAAGGAGGTCGTCAATTTAGGCAATTGGGTACCAGTTTCTGACTGTGATTTTATTCAGAGCCCGATAATCAATGCAAAGTCACCAAGTTCCATCTTTCTTCTGTACTAGCATGATTGGGCTCCCGCAAGGTGATGAGCTGGGATGGATGTACCCCTTGTGGAGAAATTCTTGGATCTGTTGCTTGATCTCCTCATTCTCTAATAGAGAGCGACAATAGAATAGCCCATTGGGCAGCGGTGCGCCAGGGGTCAAATCGATGGGGTGCTTGACCTAGCAGTGCAAAGGTACCCTAATAGGTGAGGAGAAGATATCTGAGTATTCTTCCACGACCTTATCTACTTGCTTCTTCTGTGTGAAGAGGTTGGTTGCAGAGACCCTGGATGTGGCCATGATTTTTCTCTCATTCTGAGAGTGAATCATGAAGAAGACAAACTTCCCCGTCTGAGAGATGACCTTCCTACATTTCTTAGCAGAGATCAAGGAAATAACACTAGGTGGGACCGCCTCGGTTATCCTATACAATTTCCTATTCAAAGTAATAATAACACTATGATGCCTAGACTCATATACAACATGGCGTTCCCATAAATAAGGTTGGCCCAAAATAACATCACAAACTTCGAGAGGAGTAACATCACACAATACCTTGTCTTTGAAGGGCTTGATGTTGTACGACAGTCGACACCGTTGGCTGACGCAGAGATCGCTTCCTTGGCGGAGCCATCTAATGGTGTAGGGATGTGGGTGTGGTGTTGTCAACAGGGCTAATCGCTTGATGACCTCTACTGAGATGAGGTTCTTCTAACTACCACTATCAACGATGAAGTGCAACAGGGTTCCTTTTACCCACATCTGTGAATGGAAGAGGTGCTCTCCTTCTTTTGGCTCGTCTGGTTCACCATGCTAGAGCTGGGTGGTGGCAAGGATGGCACTGGGTTCCATGTCAATGATCCATCTTCCCCTTTCTGGTTTTGACTCAGAGTCAAAACCCGCATCTTATTCAGAGGCTTTCACTTCGGCCACCAGCGTCTACTTTGAGCGGCCATCAGCAGTGTTATGCCAAGGGCTCTTGTGGAAGTCGCACCACTTCCCGGTATCTTTTTTTGTATTTCTGGTGTCCTTCTTTGCTTGCAGCTTGGACTGGTTGTCCTAATACTGTCCATCTTTTCCCTTTCCTTTTTTCTATGGGTTGGGACCGCCCTTTCTTGGCTTTTGTTATGAGGGGTTTCCTGTCCCAAATTGTCGTGTCTTTTGTTTGAGCTTCTGATCGATTTTGATGGCATATCGGTAGGCCACGCCCAAGGATGAGATGTCCAGAAATTTCATTTCAGTCTAGATGTATCTATGCAAAGCACTGTGATACTTGAGCACCAGATGTCGCTCTGAATCTTTGATACCCAACTTGGTTCTCAAGGTATGGAAGATATTTGTGAAATTTGGCATTGCTTGGTCTCTTTCTTGCCGCAGTGTGGTCCATTGGGTATACAAGTCGTCATAACTTTTGACAGGGTAGTATTAATCCTTAATATCATCCCTGAAGGATTCCCAGGTGGTTGTGACTATAAATAATGAGGGTTCCTCATTTTCCTTTTGCTCACAGAAAGTTTCCCACCAATCTTTGACATGGGGAATGGCTTTGAGGAGCACAAAAGTAATCTTTTCTCTATTCGAAAAGTTATGGACAGAAAAATAACCTTCTATTAGATTCAACCACTTGTCTACAACATCTACGTCTATCTGACCTTCAAATATAGGAATATCGAAGTTTATTTGTACCTTGAAGGGGGCGGTGCCTCCGCTCGAAGAAGATGCGTCGCCTGTTGGTAGTCGCCAAAGAATTTGCGTGAAATTATCCATCATCTCGTTCCTCGGTTGTGTGAGGGCTTCCTCAATCAATAGTTTGAAAGGATCTCCTGTCTTGTCATCTTTCTTTTCTCCTTCCATGAGAGGTCGCTTGGGTGTGCGAGAGCTTTTGTCCTCAAGAGAAACAAGCTCGAGACCTAACTCTTTGTACTCCGACCTCATTGGGACATGCATTAAGATGACAAGGAGCAGGCCACTCTGATACCACTGATCTAGATTTTATGAGAAGAACAAAATGACTATAGATTATTACCAGATTCTTAACACAGAATAACAGAGATACAGTAAAATTGGTTTTCTATTCAATAAGGAAATAAGATGAAACTGTAAAATGCAGCGGAAAACAAGATTGTTGGAATGGTGGCAGCTTATCTCTGAGAATAGATGTGACGGATGTGCTCATTCGCAAGAAGATGATTACAATGAGGCTATCAAGGCCTTTTTACAATAAACAAGAGTTTCAAAAACCCTAAACATCCAAAAACCTAACCCTAGGAGATGAAGCGCCAAAAGTCATGTGGGCCCTGTTTGGGTAAGTTAGTATATCAACTTCCCTGGGTCGTAACTTTTGCATACAATCTCCGTTTTAGGCATATGATAGCCCGTTGGAAAGATATATCCGAGGAACACAACATTTGCACAAAATTTCATGATGAACATTTGTGACTACAACATGCTCCAAAGAACATCGTTAGGGCCTCAAAACGGCTCTAGAAGTTCAGGACTCAAAAAATTGCTAAAAATAGTAAATGATCAAAATTGCAAGAAAGTTGTTTTAAGCCAGCTGGAAAAGGTGGGTGGCCACAGATATCCACCTGGATCAGTGTACATGTGGGATGTGCTTGGAAATCCCGCATACACACAAGGCCGACCTCTTTAAAGGTTAACACCCCCCAAAAAAACAAAATGCAAAAAAGGAAGAAGGAAATGCAAGAGAGGTTAGTTTGTACTTACTTGGACCAAACATAAGTATGTTTCATCCACTGAAGCTCCCAGAATCAACTATTTTGGAAAAGGGGTATTTTTTGACTTTTGGTCAGTTTTCAATTTGCAATGGTGATAATGAGGTGCCAACTTTCTATTTATAGACTTTTTGGCCCCTTTTTGTCATTTTTTGGACCCTTTTTGTCATTTTTTCTAGCTTGAAAATCATTTACTATGGTTCTTGAGTTTCTTAGGGGATGTTACGATAAGTGTTACTTTGTGTATTTAGGAACTTTTTTCGAGATTTGGGTCTGTTTTAAAGGTCTTTTGGTAAAAATTTGTTTTTCCAACTTTGTGCATATAAGATAGGATTCCACCTCCACTTGTGGAACCTCGTTGTCTTTTTCGCTTTTCCATAGGATCGATCCCACCGAATTGTGACAGGGAACCCTCACTCCTGCTTTAGAAGTGTCGTAATTTAGTGGTAGATCCTACCTTCACATGGATGCCCGAGGTAGATCTTGGTTGCGTTTTGGATTCCATGCCGTCACTAATGACTATAGGCTTGGGAGTCCTTAGTAGTTTTTCTTGTTTGAGATTTTGAGCCTCATTTGCATGATTCATTATCATTCTTGAAATCACACTCGGGACTCCCAAAACACAATGGGTCTTCTTTTAAGACCTTTTCAAACCCTCTAAACATGAAAAGATTGTAGAATGATCTTGTTACCCTTCATGCTCGCTAAACTGAAATTCTAAGGCACGTCTGTCCGACGGTAGTTTACCCCTTTTTCGGTCTGGATGGTCAAAAGAACGAACAAAGGTATACTCTAGGAGCCTTGGTTCTCTAGAAGAGTATCCTCAGGGATAAATTTAACCCTTTTTGGGGCCCATGGGACTAAATTTATGAAAAAGGAACCCCCATGGAGTCCATAGTTAATCTCTTTTCAAACTCCCTAAAATTGAAATTGTGGCCAAGTGACCTTGTTTCTTCACACTTGTTAAATTGGTCCAGAAGAACATCCCTTACGGAGTCCATAGTTAAGCTATTTTCAGACTCCTTAAATATGAAAAGATTGACGAGTGATATTGTCTTTGTCACACTCATTAAAATGATTTTGAATAGACGTCTGTTCGGTGCTATTTTACCCCTTTTTTTAACTGACTAGACTACCTTCAAAAAATATACCCCAATGGAGTCTCCTTTTACATTTTTTCAGAATCTCTAAAAATGAAAAACCACCGAGCTTACCTTCTATGGGCTGGTTAAAATTACATTGAAGGACATTATCATTGTGTCTTATTAATCACATTTTCATTCCCACATCTTTGGTCTAATGACATCTCCATGTTGCTCTCAAATGAACCATCTGAAGCATGCCTTATACGCAAGCCTTGTAGCAGTTTGCCTCTGCGTCTTGACACCTTGACCCATGGAGGATTTTTCCAGAGTGTCCTTTTCCTGCAAATGTCCCCTTTATCTGAGCATCAATGTGTTCCTTACGCTTGGAATTAATATGTCTGTGACACTCGTTTGTCCTTTATAATGTAGCATTCTTTTATTCTTTTTCAAACTTTCCACAATTATTGAAAAAGACAAAAAAAATCAAATATACCCCAAAAAGAGGAACGGAAAAGTATTTTCTTTTTGTTGACAACATAATGAGTTGCCCTTGGACAAAGCACATCCTTTCATTTCTTCATCAAGCCCTAGGATTCAATATGACCTTAGGAATTTGTTCTCGCTACATAGAGTTGTGTCCTATGTTTGGTTACCCTTCCAAACATATGGAGAGTTCGCATTGCCTCTTGCATCGTGAACTTATTTCAATGCCATGCTACCTGAGTCTCATCATTTATCATGATTTCATTCAAAGGAAGTCTTATTAAACTTGAGTCGTCCCTTCTGCAGTTTGTCTCTTATCCTCATGCCCGGCCACCCTGAAAGACCAATCAAGTCCTTGTTAAAAATCAATGAAGTTCTTTGCACTGATCATCAAGATCCTCTTATCTTTTCCCGACGAGCCGTCAAAGACCTCTGGGTAGTACATTTATACATTGATATTAGACTCCTACCCAAGTTTTGAAGATTTTGAAGTTGTTGCTCGAGCTCTGAAGACCTCATCTCTAGCCATCAGGCATCATTGGCTTCTTGAAGATGGATACTATACATGTATATATTTTGATTTTGATATGTAGATCCACTGTGTACTACTCGCGGCTACACTTTATATAGTTATATGACATGGATATCGAATGTATTTGATTGGAAGCCATGATTTTATTTCATCCTGAGCATGGGTATGCCTGCCTCGATGAGACAAATTGTTATTTTTTACAGATGGTACCTCCTGAACTCTGGTTCCTGGGCTCACTCTCTTTGTACATCAATGAAGATTTTTAATGTATTTCAACCATCAGATTCTCTTTTGACCTCACACATTAGGGGGCATCTATTATAACCCTAAATTGCACCAGACATACATACATGGCATGAGGCCATCTAACTTGCTATATTTTCCAAGCCATCACTGAACAAGCTCTTTTAAAAATCATTGTTTTGAAGGTGTATTCGCCCTGCTCCACTACTACCAGTGTACACACGCTTGCTAACCCACTACAACCCGCGTACACTCATAGAATATCGCGAAAAATCAAAATTGCATAGGATACTAGTTTTTGGGCCGTTACTTAACCGTTTGACTGCCCATAGCTAGTCACCCCAACTGTTAATATCTCTTCTGGCCTATAAAATAAGGGGTTGGGGTCCGATGTCAAGGACAGGCACAAGAGCATAGAAAATCTGCCCATTTATGTATTCCTGTTTTTCCCCAATATTCAGCAACCACATTGTGAGATTGAGCCAGAATTCCCTTTTTCTCCATTGCAAGCCCTTGCCATTCCCCCAATGAGAACTGAAGAGGAGAAGGAGACGTGGAATCAGTTGGTGTATTGTGAAGAGGAGTCCATGACCGAGTTTGAGGAGCAATGTTGGTCTCATATTGTAAGTGACTTTTGTGAGATTAATATAAAGAAGTACTTTTTTCGTCCTGCCAAATGACGTCTTAAACTTATATGATTTGTTTACATTTCTTGTTTATGATGTATAACCCACTAATCCATATGTAGAATGCATGCTTGTAGTTTTTTTTCTGTCTTTTGGTGAATGCAGGTTATCCTTGGGAGGAGACTTGCAGTTAGGAAACAACTAATCACAAAGGGATCGACACTAGATGCAAACTTTAAGGTATGCCTATCGGATCCCTATACCTTGTCTTTTACGTATGATTGTGGGGTAATGTCGGGATAGTTGATAAAAAGTAGGAGACTTTAGATGGTTAACTCTGCCTAGATTTTAGAACCTTGTGGTAGTCCATAGAGGGGTTTTCCTACTATACCAGAATTGGCGACCATATTGGGGATGCCTCTAGGGTCTTTGGGGATATCTCTTTTTGGGTGCTTTGAATCAGTTTATTCATTGTTTTCTGAGTTTTTGTAAGCTTATGTGTCTTTAAGGGATTTTTGTCTTCCATACCAGTACTCCCTGCCTGTGTTGGACTGTTGGTTTTCATTTTCTTGAGAAGTTATAGAGGTGTACATGGCCTGCAATGGGCCTGATCATGTGCATATGCGCCTTGCCCTTGGGCAGCCCGCATACATACGCTAGTTGTTGAAGTGTCAGTAGTGTGCATGTTGAGAATTGTTTTTAAAGAAGAGGTAGTCATCCTCTTCCATGTCAGGAGTCACACTTATCAGGGGTTTTCTTGATCTATTCCTGGTCTCTGTTATAGCATTCTGTAGGTTAGGTTTGACTTCAACATAACTTCTTTTCATCAAAATATTTCTTCTGTTTTCTTTGATATGGTTTTTAGACAAGTTTGTGAGTTTGCTTTGATCTGTCTATTTGGTATTGTCAATGAATCCCTGCAATCTGCGTTTGGGCCTAAATTCATTTCTTGGTCCTGTCTTTTTGTCATTTTTCCATTTTTTTCTTTAGAAGAAAAGAACATAATTCATTTTCAAATTTCTTGTTTTGAAGCATAAAACAATAAAAAAAAAATCTTTCATTTCTTTGTTTGGTAAAGTAGTTTAGGCGAGTTGTTTCATTTACCAAAGAAAAATAAAGTTTTCTTAAGTTATTTACGTGAATTCTTAGGACATTAAGTAGCTCGTAGTTGAGTGAAATATTTTTTTAAGTTTTTCTTTTCAAAGATCTAAGAAAAGTAGTTTCGAAAAGTTTGGTTAAAGAGTTTAAATTGGCAAATCTTTATTTGTGAAGAAAGAAGTACTTGTGTTTCTAGTATCATCTTATGCTCTTCTCTTTTGTCTCTTAAATAACATCATTGGTTTCACTTTCATTCCTTTTGACTTAAGACAAACACTAAAATTAACGCTTACTTAAAAGATATTAGACTTTGTGTTTGTAGGGTCCATCAATGCAGACTAGGTTAGAGCCTTGATTTAGGATTGGAGAGGAAACTCTTCAAGGCTACAAAACCAAACGTAAGAGTTTGTGCTAGGGAGTGCTTGAAAGTCCAATAACCATGAAATTTATCCAGGACCCCCCTCTAACACAGGGGCTAAACACGATGTCATGTGCGGAAAGGTAGCGGAGATAAACCCTCCAAAGTCAGACCAAGCATAGTGGGAAATGCATATAGAGGGCTTATCTTGGGATTTCATTGATCGTATTTTCCACGGAGCTTCATGGGTCTCTAATCCATTCGATGTCCTCAGTCGTCTTCCATAACAATTGCTTTCGATACCCTTAATAGGTTTTGGGCTTGATACCCTGCTCATTGCGGTCCACCCGACTGTCGACTGTACCCGCCTGGTGACTGTTCGCACATTGGAAACCTAGTTGCCTTTATCTTAGTGACTTACACAGGTGACTGTGGCAGTATACCACGGTACCTAGGGCATACATCGGGCCATGATTTTTAGAGTATATCTAGAGGGTTCTTCCGTATTCGAGTTTCACTTGCACCGGTAAGTTTCTCTAGTGTTGGTTGTTGTAACTGTTCTTCCAACTAGCTAGTGATCTTCTTGTCTTATCTCATAGGAACTTTTTCTAGTGTGTGCTAGTTTTTCAAAAATGATTATAGAAATCCCTAGTGTGTCATTGATATTCTCACACAGTGGAGGATTAGGATCTCCTCCGGTCGCGAAGGATTTTGGGCTTGCCGCCGGTTGATCTCGAGCCACCCCCGCCACCACTAAGGAAAAAACTAGACCAACAAGGGTCTTTTGAGGTGACCAAGTTATAGGAAACTGTGCCCGAATCATCTCCGAGAGGAGAACACTTGATTTCGGAGGAGCCAATCATTTTTGACCTCAAAGCGGAAGCTCTTGGTCTGTATAAACCTCTAATCACTGATCTATCGGCGCCCATCGTCATACAGGTTCGACCTTATAAGCATCAGACAGTGTCACAAGAAGCGATGAAAACAAATGTTGCTACTTCTTTAGGGAATACTCATATTTTCTCTATGGCTGTCACTACAGGGGGTGTTCCGCCTCCTAACCAACCGTTGTCAGTCTAGGCCACTATGGTCTTGACTGCCTCTACCTCAGGAAATGGTCTTATTTCATCTATGGTGGCGATCACTGCTCCTTTCACTTAGAGTGTGACAGGTCGTCCGTTCTCATACGAGATGCATAGCTTCGATATGAGCACTGTACTTTCCTACTCCACTCTATAGACTTTAGGTATCAAGGCAGGGAGCTCTAACACTCCTCTACAAGGATATATGGGGGGCACTTCAGCTCCCTATAACGCTTTCCCTTACGGAGGGGGTCATATACCTCCTTTGTCCCCTTCGCTCGGTGGTTCTCACCATCATTCCACTGGGTCGAACATAAACTATAGTTTGTTTGGAGCAGGGAGTCAAGGACTTCCTTCTTATAACATGTTGGTTGGTTTGAAACCATTCCCTTTGTTCGACACATTTGGTAACAACACTTTATTGTCAGCTTTCGTCTCGGTCGAGGGAAACCCTGGTTATGGACAACAAAATCCTGTATAGGGTATTATTCCTGCATAGGGGGGAAAATTAGGAATTCCTTCCTCACAAGGACGTTGGAATCTGTGGTAGGGGTCAATTCCCTTGTCATGGATGCCAACCGGCAGAAACCTCTTCCATAGTCAATGGAATCTCAGGCAAGGCTCAAGACCTATGCCCATCGGATCGGTAGGGGGAAACCCTTCCCAAAATCCTTGGAATTGGACACAAGCCTAGCCCTTTACGTCCTATTACGGGGGTGAGTCGATGACATATCAACAAGCACAAAATCCGTATGTTGTTCACAACCATGGTTATTACCAGAACCCTATCCAACAACCTAACTTTTCCTGGCAACCTGGTGCCAACCAAACTCTAGGATCCTATTTTCCTGGTTATAATCAACAACCCAAATTATTGTTTCTGGCAACTCTGCACTTTCCAGAATTGACAAGTTTATTACATGACCCCATCTGTCACGATCCACGTTGGCCTCCTATGCTAACCAAGTTTCCTTTGGACATCCCAAAGTTTGAGGCCAAGCCTAAAGAAGATCTAGGTGATCATGTGACTACCTTCTATCTATGGTGCTCGTCCAAATCATTGAGAGATGACTCCATCCAATGGCATTTGTTTCAATGCACTCTCATCGGGAGTTCTCTGAAATGGTACATCGATATTGAATGCTCAAGATACTCGTACTTCGATGACAATGGATTTCTTAAACCATTTCCAATTACCTATGAGATATGACGTCGACACCAAATTGTTGGCCAACTTTGAGCAGACAAAAGCGGACCATATCTCAGATCACATCCAAGAATGGAGATGCCGAAAGATTTTAATAAAAGTGTTAGTCCCACCAGAATTCCTACTTGAGTGGTTCCTTAAGTATTTGGTACCCTAGTTATCTAAAGACATCGCAACGTCGGGGGTGTTTTCAGAGGAATATGCGATAATGAGAGCCCAACAACTAGAACTGATTTACTCTTTGTCTGGTTTACTTTATGAAGTTTTTCCAGATGCACCAAGGTCAATACTTGACAAGACCAGATAGAGATCTGGACCACATGTCGATGGTATTGTTGGTTCAGCGCAAACAAAGCTCAGTGATCAACTGTCAAATAAATTGCAACAATTTTCGATACATCAGACAGCAGCCAGCCAGACCACTGGTTTGATTGTTCCCCCTACCCAAAAGTTGTATGTACACAGTGTGAAATTGACAAACTCGAAGGCCACCCAATAGCTTGAAGAAAAGAAGAAACAACAAAATAAGGGTAAGGGGGATAAGAAACCTACTGATAATGCTAGCGGGGGAAACACTGAAAAGAAGAAGTTGAAGTATCTATGTAACCTTTGCATGGAAGTCCACCCAACTCACCAGTGCCCTCGTCTTGCGGAGGCCCATAAGTTATTGGCATAGAAGTAGACTGTCGTGTCAATGAATCCATTTCCACATGGGAAAAATTTGACTCAAGCTTATTTGAGTGTGGAAAGGGGCAGTCAAGGACCCCCTCCATCTACAAGTAATCCTTCATCCACAAATGTGTACATGATGAAAGGTAGTGTTGACATGACAACTAGGACACATGACTACAGAATGACAAACATCTCTTAGAAGGGTAAAGAAGCTGAAAACCCATCTCTTCCTCTCCATATTGAGAAGACGTTGGGAGAAACAATGACACGCATCCCAAAAGGTGTGTTCAAGAAATATTCCAACAACCGAAATGCAAGGGCCACCCAGAACTACTCTGTGGTTGAGGATTTGTCACAAACCCCTTGTGCAATGTCGTCTTTGGAAGTCCTCTAGAGTTTCCCTTCCCAGAGAAAGGCTCTGTTAGCTGCCTTAGGATCTGTCGATACTTGTAATCCAGGAATGATCATGCTTGATACAACCGACTTAAAACCTCGTCTTTCTTACCACATAGCATTTCAGATAGTAGTGGCTTACACACAAAAAAATTTACTTGGAACATTTTCCACATGGTGGTTGATGAGAGTGCCTCAACATGCGTGATGTCTTTGGCATGTTGGAAGGCCATTGGCCAACCCATTTTTTCCCTATCACCTACTCTTCTTACCACTTTTGATGGTCGTTCATTCCGACCACATGAAATCATCCCCTCCTTCCCCGTGCAGTTAGGGGGGAAGACCGTGTGCATCGAGGTTGAAGTGGCCGATCTCTCTCTCGATTATAATATCTTGTTAGGAAGGAGTTGGACCTATGCTATGAAAGCAGTGGTCGCGATAGTTTTCCGGGTCTTGTTTTTTCCACACAAGGGCCAGATCGCGTCCATTGATCAGTTATCCTTCTTCTATCTTGACCCTTCATCGCAGGTATCCACGGTCTCGATGATTGATAACCCTCAACCTGACATCATCAACGTAGGGGTTGGTTTGTGCCCACCTTTGATGGGTACCTTCGATTACCCACCTCCGATCGTCAATGTCCATTACATGTTGGATGTCTCCAACCAGCCTAGGGCCGAAATATTTCAAATCTCGTCATTTCGCACAACTTACTTTAATGATCCATGGACTCTTCCTTCCCCATCAGCCACAATGGAAGGGACATGGCACCATGGCATGGCCATGCCTTTGTCTGTGACAAAATTTGTGTACTCTATAGTTCGGCATACTTCTGCTGACCTTGATCTGACTCCCGCACAGGAGTTAGATCTGATTCTTGAGCCTACTTGGGCTCAAGGTTCCCTCATCGATACTAAATATTTAGACTTGTCTTGCCCTCATATGAGGCAATTATTGAGGCAATGAATATTCCAAAAAGACCCTAGGATGATCTTCATCAAAGATCTTACTTCCTCCTAGAGTTAATAAGAATTGAAGCAGGTGAATTCACTCTGACTATGACTGGAGATAAGGCTTTTCCTATCAATCCCTTGGCTACGCACACTGTTTACGCTAAAGGAAATATGGAAACCATTGCTCAAACGATACCTATTGATATCTCCAGAACCCTTGGCGTCACGGATAATATCTTTGTCGGAGCAGACTGCTCCCCCGAGGAGATTCGAATCTACATAGTTTTATTTAAATAATTCTGCGACGTGTTTCCTGGTCTTACGAGGAAATGCTAGGCATAGATCCAAGAATCGGCGAACATGAAATCACAACATGTCTTGATGCTAATCCGGTTTGACAGAAGCTTCATCCAATCAATCCTAGGAGAGAAACAACTATTAAGGCTGAAGTAGAGAAACTACTCCAAGATATTTTCATCTACCCCATCCAATTGACTCAATGGGTGTCAAATCCCATTCTAGTCAATAAAAAACAAGGTACGATTCACGTATGTATGGAATTCCATGATTTGAACAAGGCTCGTCCAAAGGATAATTTCCCCACACCATTTATTGACCAGATAGTAGATGAATGCGTAGGTTGTGAATCCTTTTCTTTCATGGATGGTTTTTCGTGATACAATCAAATACAGATCAAGCCCGAAGACCAACACAAAACCACTTTCATCTGTATGTGGGGTACATTTTCTTATCAGAAGATGCCTTTTGGTCTGAAAAATGCTGGAGCTATGTTTCGGTGGGCCATGTCTTTTTCTTTCCATGATCTCAAACACATAGTCGAGGCTTATCTCGATGATTTAGCGTTATGATATCACAAGAGATTTGATCATCCTGCACACCTCCGAATTATCTTTGAGCAATGCCACTACTACTAGATCCGCTTGAATCCAAATAAATGTAATTTTTGTGTCACATCAGGTCGTCTGCTTGGTTTCATAGTTTCGATAACAGATATCATGGTTGATCCTCTAAAGGTTGAGGCGATAGTTCAGTTTCCTCCCCTGTGCACAATCCCTCAGCTTCAAAGTTTATAGTGAAAAATGAACTTCTTATGGCATTTCATTGCAAACTGTGCTGAGATCACAATGGGTTTTATACGTTTACTAAAGAAGGATGTTCCTTTTCATTGGGACGAAGTTGCTCAACACTCTTTCAAAGTGTTGAAACACTCCCTCACTTCTACCCCTTTGCTGTGGCCACCCAATTATAATAAATATTTCTTATTGTACTTGGCCACTGCAGAGTCAACCATCAGGATGGTCTTTGTTCAAGAAGATGATTTTCTTTTATAATATGTGATTTATTACCTGAGCTGAGGCCTAGATTGATCAAAACTCAATTATTCCCACATTGAAAAACTTGTGTTGGCAACAGTTCATGTTGTCCATCGGTTTCGTCATTACATCTTGTTCCGCAAGACCACCGTCATTGTTGTTGTGAATCTGTTTTCATACGTGTTGACACAATGTGTGAATGGTAGAAAGATTAGTAGATGGATAGTTATCCTCTAGGAATTCAACTTGGATTTTGTTTTGGTGAAGTCCAAAAAGTCGTTGGTATTTGCGGAAGTCATCTCGGAACTTTCAATCAAATCAGGTGATGTTACACCAGAGGAGTCGCCTATCAAAGGAGACATGTTTTTTATCGTGTCTTCGGACCCCTGGTATGGAGATATACTAGTTTATCTCTAGACTTTGAAGTGCCCCACCTCTACTTCTCATGATGAGCATCGTCGTATATGTCATCAGGCCAAAAACTATGTCATACTCGAGGACACTCTGTATCGTCGAGGTGTATATTGCATCCTTCGTCGGTGTCTCACCCATGAAGAAGAAGAAATTGTGCTTAATGATTGCCACACTGGAACATGTGGCGGTCATTTTTCTGGGTTGGAAAAAACAAAAAAGATTCTACAATCCAGTTACTTTTGGTCGACATTAATCAAATATTGTGTTGAATCGACTAAGAAGTGCCACCAGTGTCAAATCTTCTCTCAGAAGATGAGAGCACACCCCACTCCCATGTTTCCCATCATCACAGTTGGTCCCTTCACCAAGTGGGGGATTGATTACACTACATGCAACCCTACTTCGGCAAGGAGGCACCATTATATCATCGTACCAATAGACTACTTCATGAAGTGGGTCGAAGCTATGCCAATGTTTAAATATGATGGCGAGACAACAACTCTCTTTTTGTTTAACCAGATAATAGCAAGGTTCACCGTCCCGAGAGAGATTGTCACTGATCATGGTAGCCACTTTTAGAACAAAATGATGTCCGAGTTAACATCAAATTTTGGGTTGAGGCAAGAACATTCATCACCCTACTACCCACAAGAGAATGGTCAGGTGGAAGCTGTGAATAAATCCCTTAAGACTATTTTATAGCAAATGATCAATTCGGACAGGTCAAATTGGCATTTGATGTTGTACTCAACACTATGGGACTACCGAATGCCTGTTAAGACTGCAACCAGTTTCTCACCTTTTCAACTTGTTTACGGGCTGGAAACAGTCTTGCCTATAGAGTATCATATCCCCTCTCTAAAGTTGGCAGTATAGTTATTTCCAGACACTACACTGCTTGAAGAGTGTTTATTATATCTTGAGAATCTCGATGAGCAGTGTCAGGATGAAGCCTTCGATAATGAGGCTCACAAACAAAAAATCAAGTGTCAGTATGATCGGTCCATCTGTCCTCAGGTTTTCTCTGAAGGTGACCTTGTCCTAGTATATGACCAAAGTAAGGACCCCCTCGGGGCAGGCAAGTTCAAACCCATGTGGTTCAGACCTTTCATCGTGAAGGAGGTTCTAAAGAAGGGTTCTTATCATCTGGTAGACTTTGAGGGAAATTCTTTGGCGTGGCGGAGCCTAGAAATGGGCTCTACCTCAAGAAGTATTACTTGTAGGTGGGTTGCCTTGGGTGACTTCTTGTAATATATGTATAGTCTTGTACATTTTATTTTTAGTTTTTGTCTTTTTGGTTTGATGGATGTGTCGTTTTTTATGTCATATTTTTCACTGTGGCATATGTCAAGTGAATCAGAGGTGTTCGTTGGGCTTGCGGATGATGCTAGCCAAAACACTCAGAGGCTTGCTACCACAGCTTGGGTGATTTTCACACCTTAGGGCCAGTTGTTATCTTTAGGAGGTATCTGTTTAGGTGACGCCACAAACAATGTCACCAAATACAATGCAATCTTAGAGTTTTTTCGTGACAATTTGTCGCATGGTATCTCTCATTTCCAGGTCTACTTAGACGCTCAACTGGTTGTGTCTCAGTTAAATGGGGTTTACCGCATTTACAATCCTACACTACACCGACGGTTCCTTAGGGTACATCTCTTAGAATGAAGTTTTGATTACATTACGTATATCCATGTTCCTAGGAGATTGAATCAAATCACAGATACTCTAGCTAATCATGTATTAGATTGACATATTGCACACATGTAAGAAAAAGCACACACACACACACACACACACACACATGTAAATACATTTTTAAAATAGATGTAATCCATAGGATGTAAAAAGATGTAAAATATCCATATATATATCAAAAAATATCAGAGTACAAGGGTGGGTGCAAGCACCTCAAAAATATGTCCAGTAAGAGTCACGGGGCTTATGCCGTAAAAAATTTACAAAAATTGCTCTCATCATGTAAGTAGTCTAGCCTAGCTAAGAGCAGGGCCTATTGGCCCTGCTGTAGTGAACAACAATGTTTTCCAAATGCCGGAAAATATGGTCCCAGGTTCGTGGCACCCCAAATACATGAGGTTGCATCGAAAGTGGGAGATCCTCGATCTCCGCCATAGGGATTGTATGAGTGAGCGTGGTAAGGTTCTTCTCTACCCGTCTCAATACTATCTCAACCTCTACAGATAGAGGCCCTCCTGCTGTTGTTGCTGGTCCAACGACTCATGCTGGTCCTGCCTCTGGTCGAGGATGCCACCTAGTCCTTGAGAATTCTATTGGACGCACTGGTCCCACATCTATACATAACAGATATGTAAGTGTCAGATACTCTGGTATACCCAAAAATGATATATATAAAAAGACATTAAAATTAAATAATGCTGAAAAGAAAACTTACCCCATCTCTCACTCCGCTCCGGGAGGCATAGGCATGTGAGGATCTCTAGAAAAATTGATCCCAACATAGGGGTAGTCCTCTATTGTCAGAATCTTCCATGACCACCAGTCAAAAAACTTGTCATAAAAGGCCTCGATGGTCCTCTCTCCCCCCTGTCGCGGAAACAACACCCCTCATTTGCATAGCGCTGGGAGAGAGGCCTTTTGCCCTCATATAGTCTCTTGAGGACTGAGACTGGGTACCCTATCAAAGAAAAAAGAGCACAAAATGGTCCCAAACCCGAAGTTTCGGTGCTCCCGTATCCAATACTCTGTTAGTTGTCTCTTCTTTTAATCCAGTAGGGTGGTACTCTAGTCGAAAATCCGTGCATTTAATCATTTTACTGCACAATGCATGTGCGCCCAAGAAGCCTGATGCAAAGCCGCGGATCTAGTGATCCACCAAATGAGTAGAACTATCACTTTTAGTGATAGGTTTTTGATCTTATGAATAAGCACCTGAGAACCTACTTTCTCAGTACCAGCCTCGCAATGGATTCCAATCAACTCCTCAATGTTGTGAGGCCCGGGGGGGAAAGTACACAAGTTGATTGGGTCCCCTCTCCTCGAGAGACTAGTCAGGAAGTAAATATCTTCAGTCATTGGAGTCAATAAATGCCCCTCGAGCATGAATGCCTTTGCTTCAGGATGCCAGTAATCTATCAATGGATTTAGCAACCTGGGTTGTGCCCTCATAAACGAACACTGGAATAACTTTAACAACTCGCATTGTGACAAAATAGTGATAGCAGTAGGGTCCTCTGAGACCAAAAAATCAATGTCCTCATGCTCCCTCTCTCTCCAATGCACATACATCTTGCAAAATAGTAAAAGGATGGAGAGTTAACTCTTTCATTTTCATTTTTTTCCCACTTAGTTGAGGGTGTACGCGGAATGTCTTGGGGACAGTCATGTGTGGACGTGGGCATTTTATCTTCTGCCCATGTGTACACATAGGCTGTTCTTGGACACCCTGCGTACACGCAGGTCCAATCTCTTTAAAGGTCAATGCCCCCGCAAAAAACAAAAATAAATGAAAAAAAGGAAGAAGGAAATGCAAGAGAGGTTAGTGTGTACCTACTTCGTCCAAACGGAAGTTCGTTTCATCCACTGAAGCTCCCAGAATCAACTATTTCAGCAAAGTGTTTTTTTTTTACTTTTGGTTAATTCTCAATTTACAATGGTGATAGTGAGCTGCTAGCTTTCTATTTATAGACTCGTTGGCCCCTTTTTGTCATTTTTTGGACCCTTTTTGTCATTTTTTCTAGCTTGAAAATCGTTTACTATGGTTCTTGATTTTCTCAGGGGATGTTATGATAAGTTTTACTTTAGGTATTTAGGAATTGTTTTCGAGAGTTGGGTCAGTTTTAAAGGTCTTTTGGTAAAAATTTGTTTTTCCAACTTTGTGCATATAAGATAGGATTTCACCTCCACTTGTGGAACCTTGTTTTCTTTTTCGCTTTTCCATAGGATCGATCCCACTGAATTGTGACATGGAACCCTCACTCCTACTCTAGAAGTGTCATAATTTAGTGGTAGAGCCTACCTTCACATGGATGCCCTAGGTAGATCCTGGTTTCATTTTGGTTTCCATGCTGTCACTAATGACTATAGGCTCGAGAGTCCTTAGTAGTTTTATCTGATTACGAGTTTGAGCCTCATTTGTATGATTCATTATCACTCTTGAACTCACCCTCGGGACTCCCAAAACACAATGGGTCTTATTTTAATCCCTTTTCAAACCCTCTAAACATGAAAAGATTGTCAAGCGATATTGTTTCCTTTCACGCTCGCTAAACTGAAATTTGAAGGCATGTCTCTCCGACGGTATTTTACCCCTTTTTTGGTTCAGATGATCAAAAGCATGAACAAATGTATACTCTAGGAGATAGATCCCCTCTCTAAAGTTGGCAGTATAGTTATTGTCAGACACTTCACCACTTGAAGAGCGTTTATTATATCTTGAGAAGCTCGATGAGCAGCATCGGGATGCAGCCTTGGCTAACGAGGCTCACAAACAAAAAATCAAGTGTCAGTATGATCGGTCCATCCGTCCTTGGGTTTTCTCTGAAGACAAACTTGTCCTAGTCTATGAACAAGATAAGGACCCCCTGGGGGTAGGCAAGTTCAAACCCATTTGGTTCAAACCTTTCATTGTGAAGGAGGTTCTAAAGAAGGGCACTAATCATATGGTAGACTTTGAGGGAAATGCTTTGGCAGAGCCTAGAAATGGGATCTACCTCAAGAATTATTACTCATAGGTGGGTCACCTTGGGTGACTTCTTGTAATATATGTATAGTCTTATACATTTTCTTTTTAGTTTTTGTCTTTTTGGTTCTATGGACATGTCGTTTTTGATGTCATCTTTTTCACTGTGGTAGATGTCAAGTGAATTAGAGGTGTTCGTTGGGTTTGCAGATGGTGCTAGGCAAAACACTCAGAGGCTTGATTCCACGACTTGGGTTATTTTCACACCTCAGGTCCAGTTGCTATCTTCAGGAGGTATCTATTTAGGTGACGCCAAAAAAAATGTCATCGAATATAGCACAGTCTTAGAGTTGCTTCATGACGCTTTGTCTCATGGTATCTCTCACTTCTGGGTCTACTTAGACGCCCAACTGGTTGTGTCTTAGTTAAATGGGGTTTATCGCATTTATGATCCTACACTACACCGATGGTTCCTTAGGGTATGTTTCTTAGAATGAAGATTTGATTACATTACGTATATCCATGTTCCTAGGATATTGAATCAAATCACAGATACTCTAGCTAATCATGTATTAGATTGGCATATTGCACACATGTAAGAAAAAGCACACACACGCACATGTAAATACATTTGTAAAATAGATGTAATCCATAAGAAATAAAAATATGTAAAATATCCATATATATATATCAAAAAATATCATAGTACAAGGGTGGGTGCAAGCGCCTCAAAAATATGTCCAGTAAGAGTCACGGGGCTTATGCCCTAAAAAATTTACAAAAATTGCTCACGGTATGTAAGTAGTCTAGCCTAGCTAAGGGCTGGGCTTGTTGTCCCTACCATAGTGAACAACAATATTTGCCAAATGCTGGAAGAGCTGGACCCAAGTCCATGGCACCCCAACTACATGAGGTTGCATCGACGGTGGGAGATCCTCGATCTCCGCCATAGGGACTGTACAAGTGAGCATGGTAAGGTTCTTCTCTACCCATCTCAATACTCTCTCATCCTCTTCAGCTGGAGGCCCCCCTGTTGCTACTCCTGGTCTGACGGCTCCAGCTGGTCCTGCCTCTGGTCGAGGACACTGCCTAGTCCTCAAGAAGTTTGTTGGACGCACTGGTCCCACATCTATACATAACAGATACATAAGTGTTAGGTACTCTGGTATACCAAAAAATGATATATATAAAAATACATAAAAATTAAATAACGTTGAAAATAAAACTTACCAATCTCTCCTCGCTCCGCTCCGGGAGGTATAGGCATGTTAGGATTTCTAGAAAAATTGATCCCAGCATAGGGGTAGTCCTCTATTGTCGGAATCTTCCATGACCAATAGTCAAAAAAACTGTCATCAAATGCCTCAATGTTCCTCCCTCCCCTCTGTCATGGCAACAATGCCTCCCATCTACATAGCGTTGGGAGAGACTCCTCGTGCCCTCATATAGTCTCTCGAGGACTGAGACTAGGTACCCTCTCAAAGAAAAAAGATCACAAAATGGTCCCAAACATGAAGTTTCAGTGCTCTTGTATCCAATACTCTGTTAGCTGTCTCTTCATGGAAACCAACATGGTGGAACTCTAGTCAAAAATCCGTGCATTTAAGCATTGTACTACACAATGCATGTGCGCCTCAAAATCCTAATGCAAAGCCGCAGATCCAGTGATCCTGCCACTGAGTAGAACTATCACTTTTAGTGATAGTTTTATGATCTTATGAATAGGCACCTGAGAACCTACTTTCTCAGTACCAGCCTCGCAATGGAGTCCAATCAACTTCTCAATGTTGTGAGGCCCAGGGGGGAAAGTACATAAGTTGAATGGGTCCCCTCTCCTTGAGAAACCAGTCAGGAAGTAAATATCTTCAGTCATTGGATTCAACGGCTACCCCTAGAGAATGAATTCCTATGTGTCAGGATGTCAGTAATCTATCAATGCATTTAGCAACCTAGGTTGTACCCTCATAAACAGACATTGGAAGAACTTTAACAACTCACATTGTTACAAAACGGCGATAGCAACAGGGTCCTCTGAGACCAAAAAATCAATATCCTCATGCTCCCTTTCTATCCAATGCACATACATCCTGCAAAATAGCAAATCGATGGAGAGTTAACTCTTGCATTTTCATTTTTATTCCACTTAGTTGAGGGTGTACATGGGTTGTCTTGGGGACAGTCGCATGTGCACGCGGGTAGTTTATCTTCTACCTGCATGTACACACAAGCTATGCTTGGACAACCCACATACACGCAAGGCCAACCTCTTTAAATTTCAGTGCTCTCCCCCCCCAAAAAAAATGAAAAAAAAGGAAGAAGGAAATGCAAGAGAGGTTAGTGTGTACTTGGTCTAAACAGGAGTTCATTTCGTCCGTTGAAGCTCCCAGAATCAACTATTTCAGCAAAGGGGTGTTTTTTTACTTTTGGTCAATTCTCAATTTACAATGGTGATAATGATCTGCCAACATTCTATTTATAGACTTTTTGGCCCCTTTTTTTCATTTTTTCTATCTTGAAAATCGTTTACTATGGTTCTTGAGTTTCTCAGGGGATGTTATGATAAGTTTTACTTTGGGTATTTAGGAAGTTTTTTCAAGAGTTGGGTCAGTGTTAAAACTCTTCTGGTAAAAATTAATTTTTCCAACTTTGTGCATATAAGATAGGATTCCACCTCCACTTGTGGCACCTCGTTGTCTTTTTTGCTTTGCCATAGGATCAATCCCACCAAATTGCAACACAGAACCCTCACTTATGCTGTAGAAGTGTCATAATTTAGTGGTAGATCCTACCTTCACATGGATGCCCTAGGTAGATACTGGTTGCATTTTGGTGTCCATGTTGTGACTAATGACTATAGGCTCGAGAGTCCTTAGTAGTTTTTCCTGATTATGAATTTGAGCCTCATTTGCATGATTCATTGTCACTCTTGAACTCATCCTCGGGACTCCCAAAACACAACAGGTCCTCTTTTAAGCCCTTTTCATACCCTCTAAACATGAAAATATTTTTGAGCAATCTTGTTTCCCTTCACGCTCAATAAAATGAAATTTGAAGGCACATCTTTCCGGCGGTAGTTTACCCCTTTTTTGGTCCGGATGGTCAAAAGCACGAACAAAGGTATACTCTAGGAGCCTCGATTCTCTAGAAGAGTATCCTCGTGTATAAATTTAACCCTTTTTGGGGCATGAGGGACTAAATTTATGCAAAAGGAACCCCCATGGAGTCCATAGTTAAGCTCTTTTCAGACTCCCTAAAATTGAAAAGATGGTTGAGTGACCTTGTTTCTTCACACTCGTTAAATTGGTTCAGAAGAAAATCCCTCACGAAGTCCATAGTTAATCTCTTTTTAGACTCCTTAAATATGAAAATATTGTCGAGTGATATTGTCTTTGTCACACTCGTTAAAATTATTTTGAATAGATGTTTGTTCGGTGCTATTTTACCCGTTTTTAGAACCGACTAGACTACCTTCAAAAAAGGTACCCCAGTGGAGTCTCCTTTTACATTTTTTCAGGCTCTCTAAAAATGAAAAACCACTGAGGTTACCTTCTCTGGGCTCACTAAAATTACATCGAAGGACATTATCATTGTGTCTTATTAATCACATTTACATTCCTGTGTCTTTGTCCTAATGTCGGCTCCATGTTTCTCTCAACTGAACCATCTGAAGGATGCCTTATACACAAGCCTTGTATCACTTTGCCTCTGCGTCTTGACACCTTGACCCATGGAGGATTTTTCCCGAGTGTCCTTTTCCTGCATATCTCCCCTTGCTTTGAGCATCAATGTGTTCCTTGTGCTTGGAATTTATATGTATGTGACACTCGTTCCTTCTTTGTAACGTAGCATTCTTTTATTCTTTTTTGAACTTTCCACAATTATTGAAAAATAAAAAGAAACAAATATACCCCAAACAGAGGAAGGGAAAAGTATTTTCTTTTTGTTGACAACACAATGAGTCGCCCTTAGACAAAGAACATCCTTTTGTTTGTTCGTCAAGCCCTAGGATTCAATATGACCTTAGGAAGTTGTTCTTGCTACATAGAGTTGTGTCCTCCTCCATTTGGTTACCCTTACAAACATATGGAGAGTTCGCATTGCGTCCTGCATCATGAACTTATGTCAGTTCCATGCTGCTTGAGTCTCATCTTTTATTGTGCTTTCATTCAAAGGAAGTCTTACTAAACTTGAGTCGGCCCTTCTGCAGTTTGTCTCTTGTCCTCATGCCCAGACACCCCGAAAGACCAATCAAGTCCTTGTTCAAAATCAATGAAGTTCTCTGCACTAGTCACCAAGATCCTCTTGTCTGTTCCCAACGAGCTGTCGAAAACCTCTGGGTAGTAAAGTTATACACTAATATTACACTCCTACTTGATTTTTGAATATTTTGAAGTTGTTTCTCGAGCTTTGAAGGCCTCATCTCTAGCCATCAGGCGTCATTGCCTTCTTGAAGATGGATACTATATATGTATATATTTTGTTTTTGAGATGTAGATCCATTGTGTACTACTCGCGGCTACACTTTATATAGTTATATGACATGTATCTGTAGTGTATTTTATTGGAAGCCATGATTTTATTTTATCTCAAGCATGGGTATACCCGCCTTGGTGAGACAAATTGTTATTTTTTGCAGATGGTACCTCCTGAACTCGGGTTCCTGGGCTCACTCTTTTCATACACCGGTGAATATTTTTAATGTATTTCGACCACTAGATGTTCTTCTGACCTCACGCATTAGGGGGAATCTGCTATGACCCTAAATTGCACCAGACATACATACAAACCTGGCATCAAGCCATCTAACTTGATATCTTTTCCAAGCCATCACTGAACAAGCTCTTCTAAAAATCATTGTTTTGAAGGTGTACACACCCTGCACCACTATTTCCCGTGTACACATGCCTACTGACCCACTACAACCCACATACACTCATAGAATATCATGAAAAATCAAAATGGCATAGGATATTGATTTCTGGGCCGTTACTTAACCATTTGACTGCCCATAGCCAGTCACCCCAATCGTTACTATATCTTCTAGCCTATTAAATAAGGGGTTGAGGTCCCATGTCAAGGAGAGGCACGAGAGCATAGAAATTCTACCCATTTCCATATCCCCCCTTTTCCCCAATATTCGACAACCACATTGTGAGTTTGATCCAAAATTCCCTTTTTCTCCATTGTAAGCCCTTGCCATTCTCCCAGAGAGAACTAAAGAGGAGAAGGAGACGTGGAAGCAGTTGGTGCATTGTGAAGAGGAGCCTAGGACCGAGTTCGAGGAGTAGTGTTGGTCTCATATTGTAAGTGACTTTTGTGAGATTAATATAAAGAATTACTTTTTTCGTCCCACCAAATGACGTCTTAAACTTATATGATTTTTTTACATTTCTTGTTTTTGATGTCTAACCCACTAATCCATATGTAGAATGCATGATTGTAGTTTTTTGTTTGTCTTTTGGTGAATGCAGGTCAGCCTTGGGAGGAGACTTGCAGTCAGGAAACAACTAAGCGCAAAGTAATCGACACCGAATGCGGAGTTTAAGGTATGCCTACGGGATCCCTATACCTTGTCTTTTACATATGATTGTGGGGTAATGTCGGGATAGTTGATAAAAAGTAGGAGACTTTAGACGATTAGATCTACCTACATTTTAGAACCCTAGTGTAGTCTGTAGACAGGTTTTCCCATTATAGCAACACAAGGTAGGGACAACTATCATCAACAATATCGATCACCTCGAAGTCTGCAATTTTCCTCACTCCGTTGATGTCCATAGGGACATGCTCTAGTCTTCCAAAGGGTCTCACCACCTGCTGATTAGCCATCCTAAGCCTAATAGGAGAGTAAATCAAATTAGGTTTTCCCATTAATGCCCAAGTCTGCTTCATCATAATATTTACTTATGATCCCAAGTCGAGGATCACATAGTCTATGTCGTAGTCTCCAATCTGAGTACTAAGGTGCAGTTCCTTGCTTGTCCTCCTTTTTCTAGACACTTTATTCATAGCTCTACTCAAAAAAGGATATAATCTTCCAATTTCATATTGTCTTATTAGGTGTTGTAGTTCCTGCACAACTCTTTCATCTTTAATCAAATTAATACAAGTATACAAGAAGTCCACAAGCTTTCTTACCTCTTTTCCTTCCCTAGGTGGGGTAGACTGATCAAATGTTGGATGCATTTTACATTCCCTTAATTTTGGTTGTTCCCTAGATGAAGAATATTGTTCACCTACAAATTATCTTCTTGATTCTTCAAAAGTATGATTTTATTTCCTTGGATCAAACAATGGTGCCTTCTTTGAAGCTCTTTTGATCCTTGATCCATATGTAGTATTTCCTAGAGTCACCCTGTCTTCTCCCATGACAATGCCTCCTCTAGTAATAAAAATGACTCTGGGTTCCTCACCATGAGGTTCAACTGATATTAGTTGGACTTGTTGGGTTCCACCTCGTCTTTCCTGAAATTTAGCTAACAATATTGGACAGTCTTGAATGACATGGTCAAATGAAATACAGTAGTTGCAAGTAGTACAGGGGTTCTGAAAATCCCTTGCCAAGTGACCTAGTTGGGCACAATTATAGAAAATAATTTGTCCTCGACCTTGACCCATGTCTCCTCCTCGTCCTCTTCCTCTAAACCCACTGCGAGGGTTAAATTTTAATCTTCCTGGGGAATTGAACTGCGCAACATTCCCTTCTTGATATAATTCTCCTTGAATTCTATATGCTTCCCTTGAACTTTCGTGCATGAGGTCATAAGCCCTACAGTCCTTCTCATCATACCCCATAGATTTACAGAATGTACAATAAATATTGGTGGGTTTTTGGACATATTTATGCATATAATAACATTCACCAGGGCGATGTCTAGTTCTACATACCTCACAAAATGGTAAAGTATCATGCTTCAAAGGGTTAGGGGCTCCAGAGGTGAAGTAATAATTAAATAAAGGACAATGCTCTTTGTCATGGCCCCCTTCTTTACATCTGATACAACCTATGTCTTCTCTTTTCTCTTTTTCTTTGTCTTTCTTCATGTCTTCAACCTGTAAAGTTAAACTAGTTAATTGATTCAAAATCTGACTCATACCTAGACTGGATTCTCCTACAAAGGTTGCTTCTAGTTTCATGGCAATATCTAATGCTTTAGCCTACGAAGAGACCTTATGTTGCATCAAAGGAACTCTAATGTGTGGCAGGAGGGAAACGATGAACCATTCCTTATGTTGTTCATCTGGAATCTGAAAACTTAAATGGACTTTCAAGGTCTTAAACCTCTAATCAAATCCACAAACAAGTTCAGTCACCTTCTGCTTGATTTCATTCAACTCTATAATGCACTGTACTATGAATTAGGCTTCTTGAACTCTACGCTCAATGCAACATTAATGTCATTCAACGGTTTTGATTGTACAAATCCTCTAACAAACTTCATATACCAACTCAATGCATGGTCCCTCAATGAAGTACTAAACTGATCTCTCTTAACAGCTTCGTCGGTGACTTGCTTAATGCTCCATACAAATTCGCATAAGAACCAGTGCTGGTTAGGATCCTCATATCCATCTCCTCTAAAAATAGGTAACCTCATTTCATCTGCCATTGATTTTCCTTGGTTTCTTGACTGAGTCTGTATTAAATTTCTTGTGAAAATACTATGAGTTCTTTGATTTCTCTGGTTACTCTAGTTACTTAGTGATTCTAAAACAATAGGAGGAGTAGTAATACTTACTTCGATAGTAGGCGCAGTATCTGAAGTTCCTAGTTCTTCTCGGCGAGGTTCTTCAATATCTACTTCCTCTACCCTTGCGAACTTTGAATACTCTTCCTTTGATAGCTCTTCTTCTTCTCCACTGTAGAATCATTTGTCTTGTGCTAATGGCTTGTAACTCTGCTTAAAAAGGTTCGCAAGAGGAATATTTCTGAATAATATCCCACTGCATGTGTGTCCAGCCTCTGTGTCATTGTTTCTTTCTGAATTCTTGAACATTAGATTTAAAATCCAATTGTTTATCGTATTTTCAAGATATTCTTCTCATGCAATATCATCTTAATCTTCAACTTCAAAAAGTGTAGAAACTTTCCTCTAGGTCCCTTGAAGAAATACCTCTATGCTTGACTATATGATTCCACTCTGTTAATAGCAAATTCAGTAATGTACCCTCCAATAGTGTTGTCAAACCAGAGATCCACTGCCCTTGATACAACGTTATCAAATTTCTTGACTTTCTTGATCAACACTAATGTCCAAACCACAAGTGGTCTAGATCTGATTTCAGACAGAGTGTTTGCTAGTCTAGCTAACCACTCGTACAACTCCTTATGAACTCCTGCAAAGAAAATATTGTGCACGTCAGTAAAGATGTACCTTTCCAACCAGTATTTTTTACTAATGCTAGGGTTCTTGTTCTGAGCTTCAGCGAAGTCCCTTTCATGTTATTCTATCCAATTTTGAATCTTTGTCTTCGATGGAAACCACCTTGAAATTCCCTCAAGAATATCCTGGTCCTGACAACGGAACAATTTGTTGGCACAGAGGCGGACTTAGGGTTCAACTCTAACAATGCACCAACAAACCCTAACTACTGGCCCTTTCAGCAACACCTGTGAAGCATACAAAGTCTCACTTGAAGTAGCAATGGGGGGGGTTGCAGGACATAGGTGTCTACAACCAGAGGAAATGCAAGATGATTCCTAAACAACCACGTAGAATAATCTAGATATTCTTAACAGTGTTATTGTTAACTCATTGAAGTTAGTTATATATTCTTATCTTCAACAGGAAAAATAATAGTGCAATAAAAATATAACAGATAGTAAATAACAAAGCATCAACCACATGGATCTACAAGATTTACGTGATTCACCCTCTCCCTAGGGCTACGTCCACATAACTGTGTTTCCTGATAAAATATATGAAAATGTACAGTTCTATCTGCACACTCAGTTGCAGATCCTTCTCTCTCTCCTCTTTATCTCCTAACCCTGCACACCCATCTGCAAAGTCGATCTTTGCACCCAGTTGAAGACACAAAATACAAGAATGATCAAAGACATAACACTTTTACATCTCAACATCACTATCACTTCTCTCTCAACTCTTCTAGAACTCTATTTATACATTCCATGAATCTTAGAAAACCTTAGACTGAAGCCCAAGTGCTAAAACCCTAGGTCCAAAACCCTAGGTACACATAACCCGCGTTTTAAGGATTTTTCCAACCTGTTCTTCCCTCTTCTCCGTGAGGTGATCCAAAGCACCCATTAGTATCTTCTTCCATTTGCTGACTTGTCCACGATCCATCTTCTTTGGTGCTTTGATATTCTCTTCCAACGACTTGCTTTCCTTTACTTAGTTCCTTATTTAACCACTTCGACCCTTTCTCGGTGTGTGTGCCTTCCGAGCACTTCATACTTTGTCTTTCTTCTTCCTTAATATTCACTTTCTTCCTTAATACATGATCAAGGGCCAACACTAGTCTTTGTAGCAGTAACATACTCTACCTCTTTTTTTGAAAGTGCAACAACCATTTGTAGTTTCTAAATCCAACTTACTGATGTTCCACCTAAAGTAAAAACATGCCATGTGGTGCTCCTCCTGCTATCTTTATCACCTGCCATATCTGGATCAACATGTCCCTGTAGAACATAATATGAACCTTCAAAACATAATGCATTATTAGAAATACCTCTCAAATACCTAAGAATCCACTTTACTACCTCCCAATGTTCTTTACCTAGATTGTTCATATACCTTCTCACAACTCCCACTTCATGTGCAATATATGGTCTTGTGAAAACCATCATGTACATCAAACTACAAACTGTTGATAAATAAGGGACCCTGGACATGTATTCTATCTCCTCCCGTGTCTTGGGACACATTTCCTTAGTTAATTTGAAATGTCTAGTAAAGGTGTACTAACTGGTTTTTCATTCTACATTCTAAACCTCTCCAACACCTTCTTTATGTACTCACCTTGAGACAATGTCAATTTGTGATTTTTCCTATCTCTTCTTATTATCATACCAATGATTTTCTTTGCAACACCCAAGTCCTTAATCGCAAATGAATCAACTAATTTCTTCTTGAGAACATTTATATACTGCATATTAGACCCTGCAACAAGCATGCCATCTACATACAATAGAAAGATAATATAGCTTCCTTTTTATAGCCTTTTAAAATAAGCACAATGATCAAAATGACATATACTATAACCTTGTTCTGTCATAAACCTGTCAAAATTCAAATACCACAACCTTGAATCTTTCTTTAGGCCATACAAGCTCTTCTTCAACCTGCATAGCAAATTCTCCTTTCCTTTGACCTCATACCCCTGTGGCTATTGTATATAAATCTCTTCCTCCAAATCCCCACGGAGAAAAGTTGTTTTTACATCTAACTGTTCAAGATGAAAATATTCTACTACCATACGACTTAAAATAGTCTTAATTGAAGTCATTTTAACATCAAGAGAAAATGTTTCATCAAAATCTATACCTTTCTTTTGTGCAAACCCCTTTACAAAAATTCTATCCTTTTACCACGTTTTTCCTCCATATTCTTCCTTAAACTTGTAAAACCACTTATTCTGTAATGCTCTTTTTCCTGGAGGAAACTGAACCAAATCCAAAGTCTGGTTATTTACCAAGGAATCCATTTCCTCTTTCATGCCTTGCTCCCACTTTTTTTTAGTGTCTACCTACATTGCCTCTTCATAACATTCTGGTTCACCGGATTCAGTCAACAATAAATAATACAATGAAGAAGAGTATCATTTAGGGGGTATACTTAACCTGGCAGATCTTCTAAAAACACTTGCAGGAATTTGAGGTGCCTGTTGATCCTGTTGTTGTACATTATGATTTTCTGGTGCCTTTGGAATTTCTTTTTCAGTGATCTCATCAAGCACTGTATATTCTGGTTTTTCTTTTTCATGTTTATTTCCCTGCAAATGATCTTTGTACATGACCTTCTCATTGAATATGACATCTATAATCCTAATTATTTTGTTATTTTCATAATCCCATAAGCAAAAACCAAAATAATTAACACCATATCCAATAAAGTTACACTTCTTGTATTTTGCCTCAAGCTTTGTTTTATTTTCCCATTCCAACAATTTTACATGGTGCATCATCACCCAAATGAACTTGTCCAAAATCACCTTGAACATAATATATAAAATATTTCACATGGGGTGTGGCATGAAATGAAGCCCCTGAATATACTACCCAAGACTCAGAAATATTATCTACAAAAAGAATCAAAGCATCTTTTAACACATCACCTTTTACATTTGCTTCCTGATTTTTCTCTTGTTGTCCATCTCTTCGTTTCTTTGGAGCTCTATAGTCTTTCTTCAGATGTCCTTTCTTCCCACAATTCCAACACTCTATCTTTCCAAATATGGATTGATCTATCCTTCCTATAAATCTCGTTGTTCCTTGAGCCCTTTCCTCTATCCTTTTGTCTTCTCGTTCTCCATGTTCAATGCATTACCTAATGTCTCACCTGTGCTTTTTCGTCACATTTTCTCACTAAGAATAAAACCAACAACATCATCAAATTTTAAAGTATTTGAACTAGAGACAGAGTTACTTACAACCATGACCAAGTCGTTCCGGATTTCTGGCAATCAACACAAGATTAGAAGAGCCCTGACCTCATCATCAAAGTCCACTTTTACAGAACTTAGTTGATTAGTAACTATATCAAATTCATTTAAATGATATGCAACAGACCCACCTTATGACATATTCATATTAAATAATCTCTTCATTAGAAATACCTTATTGGACACTGAGGGTTTTTCATACAGTTTAGCCAATGCATCCATCAACTCCTTCATTGTGTTTTCTTTTGAAATATTGAAAGTCATTGACGCTACCAGGCTCAGCTGTATCATTCCTAGTGCCTTTCTGTCAAGAACCTCCCATTCTCCATCCTTCATGGTCGTTGGCTTATTTTCTATTCCATCCAATGGTAGGAATAGATCCTTCTGATATAAATAATCTTCCATCTTCATCTTGCATAACTGGTAGTTTTGTCCGTTAAATTTCTCGACCCTAAACTTTCCATATTCCGCCATTGCTCCCACTCGAACCAGGAACCCTCTTTTCCCGTGAGTTACCTTTTTCTTTGATACCAATTGTTAGAAAAATAGGACCGCAGAGAAAAAAAATAAAACAAAGAAGATACACAATACAATAGAGACACAAATATACGTGGTTCACCCAGTGTGGGCTACGTCCACCAAAGAAATTTCCAGATTCTTGCTTTATTATTATCCAACAAATGAAGGGATACAACCTACAACACACCCACTATAACTTCCTATTCTTTGTTTCACAGTCTTCTCACTCAGAATACAATATTCACAATAATACATAGCCGCAATACATTTCCCTCATAAAAGAGGGTTTCCTTCTAGGGAAAAAAACCCTAACATAACTTCTACCGTCAGATCTACGACCTTATAATGACCGGTCCAGATTTATAATGAAATTACAATATATATTTACAAGGCAATTTTTCCTTCAAGGGCCCACTTGCCCCCAGACCTCGCAGAGGGGCTAACCCCCCTTTGCACTCCCCCACATGGAGGAGTGTACATTATTTCAGGGTGTAAAGTCTTCATGGGGTATAAACACAGATGAAAACAAATACCTCTAAATCAGGAAGATAATCAAGCTCCACAACCAACACCGACACCATGCATGTCGGGGTTAAAAGGATCCAAAAATCTCTATATAAGAAAGAAAACCTTTTTTTCATTTAGATAATGTAAAATTTAAAAATCAATATTTCATAATTGATCTAATGACATAAAACTAAAACCACTTGAAATTATGGTTATTACCTTATATGTGTTAATCCCTTTCATAACTTCTCTGATCCTTTCTTCGACTTTAGGAGTTTTATCTAAAATGTCTGACAAGTGAGCCAGTTCCATGTTCACTTGATTGATATTTTTTATTATTGATACCATAGGGTCGTGGGATGTATACAAATCCCTTTCATAGAGCAAATCATCATCGACACCATGTCCCACCGACTACATATTTCAACAAAATAAATTTTATTTCAGTTATGTAAACAAATAAAATAACGGATCACCAGGGAAATAAAATGAACATTAAATGCAATTCAAAAATTGTTGTTCGTTTACTTGTTCTGAGGCTATTGATTTACCATGATCATTCTACCACATTACAGTAAAATTAGAACCATGATCATGATCATGAGAAATAAATTCAAATGTATGAGAAATAAAGTTAGTTCATGAATACGCATGGGAAAAAAACATGGCATGCTAAAAACATAAAAGTAAAGAGTGACTAAAGAACATAATGAAAATCATAAAATATAAGAGTCATTGTTTACAGGTTGGGTAAAATAGTATACGTACTGCCCCCATAATAACAATGTCTGTATCTATTCGATTCAAATTGTAATCAATCAATAACTCTTCCCCTACAACTATTGATTTTATTGCACATACGAATACACGATTTCCTTCATGCCCCTCAAATATGCAATTGGGTTTCTTATTTGTGGTCATGAATCATGTACTGTTTATAAACGCTGTAATATTGCCCACTGCTTTTGGTCTTCCATCAATATAGATAGTTTCTCCTTTATTTTGATCATTGTCTTTTAGATGTATATAATTTGCAGCCAAACCATATCTTCTCATACTTTTTGTATATTGGACTAGTCACATCCAATCTTTGTAGATATAAAAGGGTCTGACATACTCCATCAATTCATTTAAACCATCGTAACAGACCGTTATTCCATCCATGGAAAATATCCCCAAACCATGTAATGACGATGGAGCAATCAGGTATATCCTTTCGTTTACACAAAAATCAGTGTTTATTTCAGGAAGATACTTGGGTACCCATCGTTTCACTATATGTTTGTACCTCAAGGGAACCTCGATGTCATATATTCTCTCATGATAATAAGAACATGATCCTTGTTTTTCAAGAAAACATTCCATGTGTCTATGGAATTTTCTTCTGATCTTCTCACCTCTAGTTGATCTTCGCCTGTTAGACCTACTAGATGTCTCACTTTCCTTTATTCTACTTGAACTTACCTCACTCAATGAATATAGATATGAAAAATACATGTTTGATTGTATGTCCTATAACAACATAAAATGAGAGAAATAGTCAACTAGTGTCCTACACAAAATATATAATTAAATTGCATAAATAAAACACTTATTTTTAAACAAAATTGTTCCAATGAATTGTTTTCATATGAACAATATCTCACTACCCAACCATAAGCATCTAGTGCAGATGCAAGAAGGCATAGTGGTCTATGTTCTCCTTTGTCTAAGTTCCATTTAGGACATTTTGAAAATTAAATATATCTTTGTTTGGCAAAACCCACGAAGATGAACGTGAGGTATTTGCAAGGTTTTGACGGTGTGGAGGGCACACCATATATTTCACAAAAACAAATTTCTTATCCTTCTCCAAATCTTGCAAGTCCCTTTGAAAGATGTTATTTTGGAACAATGTGAAGGGACAATTTTGATTACTGGTTATAAATTATTGTAGCGATAAAACAAAGCCTTAGTTTAAATGTTCTAATTTTTGGTTCTTTTCGGAGTTTTTTGGACATACTATTCTAGTCGGAAATTGTTGGATCTTGGTTAAATATATATAATTCGAGATAAGGATGTTGTTGCTGAGTGGCCAAATTGCACAAAAGAGGGCTCATTGGAAAATATTAAGGCATGGAATCTAATGAAATGTTATCATGAGGTGAAGATGTCAATATGGCATGCATTAATGGTTGGGATGACATGCATTGTCACATTTAAAACTCACCCAAGCAGTGAGCAAACTTGGGGAAAATGGTGCATGGTTTGATTTGTTCAAGCATGAACCTAATGCAATAGTGATTGCTTGTAATAATGTTTCCAACATGGCATAAAACATTATAAATGACTATGGGACATGGTAGCAATTTCAATAAAATTCTTGAACATGTGGAAAGATCTTAGAAATCATGGGTAAACTTTTATTATCATATCAAATGATGACTTGGAGTATGTGCATTTCTTTAGGAACAGGAAGTGTGTTTATTCATTGTTTGATACCAAGAATAAAGAAGAGTTTTGACAATGTCACGTCAACAACGGACTCAAGGCATTTTGTTGTAACTAAGGAGAAATTCAAGGTATTATTGTAATTATATTGGTTTTGACATTGTCAAATATGATCAATCCATCTATTATATATTTAAGAAGAAAATTATAGTATCAAAGTATTGGATCATTGGGGTTTGATCCCCCATGTACATGCTCTGTCACTAGTTTCAAGGATGAACTCTTAAACACTTAGTTGTTCCTTCACCATTCTTCTTTTTATTTTGTTTTAGGTCTGATGTATTAAATGCCACAATCATCAATGTCATTGAGGCAAGTGATCACATCATATATAGTAGATTCATATGTATCCCCTAGATGTATGAGCATAATATGAGAAAAAGAAGTGGCTCTCTTATCGACTCCTAGATGTTTATTGTAAATGGAGTAAGTTAAGCAGTTATAATTATCAGACACTGTTCTCATATCTACAACTCTAATTAATGAAGTTCTTGATTTTCATGTTTACTTGTTTTTTATTATCATTATATGAATATATGTGAAGTTATTTCCATCTATGTTTGAATTCAATTACTCGTTATTGATGATATGTTTGGAATATTTGATCTTATGGGGTTTATGGAAAGCACCTTGCCCCATTTGGTTTCTTCACCCATTTGAATTTTGGTCCCTCTTTATAAACGAAAGACTTTGTAGCCCAATAAATAGAAAAAAATCATGATTTATTCAACCAACCTTTATTTTCATTTCAATTTATATAAATAGAGCTGAACTACAAATTTATAGGAATCAAGCTCATTTAAGATAAGATATGGGATACCCCACTTGAGATGAAAAGCCACTGAATCTAAATTGTGAGGAGATATGTTGTGGTGGTAGTGAGCACTCTTGAGTATAATTGAGCTTGCCTTGATTGTTATGTGGGTCTTCATATTTCAAAGAGCAATTTTGGGAGTTGACGATTGGCATTGTTACCAGGGAAAAAATCCGATTCCTTGGATTCAATAGATCCGGTATAGTATGGTGTTGGGAAGTCCTATTTATTTGAATCATTAGTTTCCAGATGTTTATATTGAGGGTGAGAGAAAAAATGGTATACAAGGCATTTGAAGGTCTCACATGGTAACTCCACACATGTAGAAAATTAAATATTTATAGAAAGTTTTGAAATTTTCTAATGTTGACTCCACCTTGGGATTACCTCTCCCATACATAAATGGTTCTTATCATCCATGTCATCTCTAGTGTGCTCAATGAAATGGTTGAAAATATAGAGAAAATGACCAAACATCTATTATCAAGAATAACTAAAGGACTTAAGGAAGTGAGAGATCAATTGTTGTATTTATGGAAAATATAGTGTCATAACATATCTGCAACAACTATTAAAGGACTTAAGGAAATAACGGGTTGATTTATTGTATTTATTAAAAATATCCATGATTTGGGATAGGACTAGCAATATTGTCGAACTTATTGATGTAGATCCTCTTAAGCTTTTCATAGTGAAGAATAATGTGACGTACTCATCAATATGTACCAACATCATCAACTATACACCTCATGTATGTGCCAACTCATCAACTACTTGTCTAAACCATGTACCCAACATGTACCTCAACCATATACCAAAGAAATAAACCAATATAACCATCAAAAGTTATCTAACAATTCATCACGCTATCCATAAACCCAATACATAAACCATTACATCAAACCACATGCCACAACCTCATTGTTATACAACCTCTATCTGTAACATACCTCAACCAAAATCCCTCATCAATTTCATCATCCAAATATGATTTGTAACTATGTAACAGACATGGTGTATATGATAGCATACCTGTAAACTTTCCTTAAATTTAACAACAAGAGACTATCATTTTCATCAAACTTTACTTTAGTCTCACATGACTAATTTTGGATTAGTCAAGAAACCTAAATTGAAACAATCATAACTATGTACCTGTAATGAATAAAGGTATGAAAATGGTACACAATGTTCTTCAATGTCTTATATGCAATTCCTCCAGGTTTCACTTCTTGGAACCTCCCAGAAAAGGAGTTATAGAAAAAACGACATACCTTGTTGAATTCTAGCCTATTCTAGAGAGAGAACGTGTACAGAATGCCCCACACGTAATATTTGTTGTATGGATCTTCGAAAGAGTCATAAAAATAATTTATCCTCTCTTGAATTTTGGCCTTCTTTACTTCACCTTCCCTCTAAAATTCTCCTTAGATATCCTTTGGTTATCTCAATCACTTGTAGATATTCAATATGCTCAATGGATACTAATGGGAGACCCTTTCTCTCTTATTTATACTCTCCAAGTAGCTTCCTCTAGAAGTATCCACTTAACCACTTTGTCCACTTAACCACTTTTTCCACTTAGCCAGTTTTTCCACTTAACCACTTTGTCCACTTAGCCACTTTGTCCACTTAACCAACTTTGTTGACTTAGCCACTTTGTCCACTTAACCACTTTGTCCACTTAGCCGTTTTTTCTACTTAACAAACTTTGTCCACTTAGCCACGTTTTCCACTTAACCACTTTATCCAAAAATAGTAAACTCTCCAATTCTAGTTGCAACTAATTCATTTTTAATTGTTTTCTTGTTGCAACCACTTAACCCATGACTAACCACTTTGACTGGTAAAATTATTCTAGGATCTTCTTGAATAATTTGGCTTGTTTGACCTTCTAGGATCTTCTAGATAACTCATGAGGGTTCTCCAACTTCTCATGGCCATAAATCTCTAACCATGACGAGTTATGTGACGTTCCACATATCACCAGAAATGGCATGGCATGTACTATCCATATAGAATAGTTTTACCTACACATACACTAATATTCATTACATTATTACTCAACCAAACTTGGGTTCCTTACCCACACCTCTAGAGATATCAAACATACTCAAGGGTTGACATCAATCTCTAAGATTTGACATCAATCTACAATATCACTCTCCAAAGGTTGACAACAATGACAACCAACAATCCAAACCAATTGTCTAAAATTTTCTCTTAATTATGTTGAACAAAAGAGAGAAACTTCTGAGACTACAAAGGCATGTTCTTGTAATGGTGATGGATTTGTTAAAGGCTATTTGAATGTTGGTACATTGTTCATTGATGATATGCATACAATTGATCATGCTCACAAGGAAGAGACCCTGGAATCATATTGTCCCATGGATTTTATAGGCATTCCGAGGTACCCAAACCCACTACTTATTGCACATTCCAAAGCCTCATGGTTATAATCCTATATATGTTGTAAAACACTAGGAATGTTTTCCTTCATTGATGGAAGATATTGGTATTGAGCATGAATATGTGGTCATGAAGTTATTTGTGCACTCATTGGAAGATGATGTCAAGATATGGTAGAAAAAATTGAGAAAAAATAACAAAGGGGGATGGTATGCATTTGTGAATTCTTTTAAGGATCAATTAAGTAATCATGGAAATTATCTTTCAAAAACAACAATTGGTAACTTAAAATCAATTATGGAGCACATCCCTTTGATTTTTATGGATAAATTTTCTCTAGTACAGGAGGATCAAGATCTTGACTACTATAGTTTTGTGCAACACAAAATATATATTGATGGGGGTGGTGAGCATAATATTTAAGGATTGAAATAATAGAATTGGATAGAACCCTAAGAAGGGGAGTATTTTTCAACTCATTGTCAATGGAATGTTATATGAGGATCCTCTATATGACATTTACTACCATAATTATTAAGTAGAACATCATAATTTCATATTTTTCTTGGAGATGACTTTTAACATTTTGGCTGGTCTTCATTAGGAACATGAAGATTTTTCTAACAACAGGGAAGACATATTTCCAACTCTTATTAGGGAGAAATCTAGTAACATAGTGAGGCTATTGTGGAAATAAATCCAGTAACATATTTACAACTCTTATTTTAAATTTTTAATTGCTCTATTTCTCTTGAGTGCTAGGGTTCTTTACAAAATTAGAGGGGTGGGATGGTTTCTTCCTGAAGGCGATTACTATAACATTTTGGGACCTACATCATATAGTGAAAGGGGGGCCTCTTATATTACTATGGAAAAAGGAAACTCTCAATGCATCCAACCAATATTCTCTTGATTTTGGAAGGTGAAATCCTAATAGGGTTTGAGGCAATTATGGGTAGGGTAGAAGAAGGTGAGAGTTCCCTCTCCTTCCAACACAAAAATGGAAGTAACACAAACTTGTAAAAAAAAAATGATTATTCTCGCATTAGCTTTGTAAATTCAAGTGTGTAGATTTACTCACCATCCTCTCCCACGCCATTAGTCTCGACATCACCTGATCAATCCCTCCACTCGGTCTCGGTGTCACTGTAAATCCCTTCGCTCAGTATCAGAGTCACTATAAATCCCTCCGCCCGGTCTCGGAATCAAAGGGGACCAATGATATAAATATAAAATGTAGGAGGCATTGGAACCCAAGTCACTATAAATCCCTCTACTCGGTCTCATATGCAGGTCTTGTGCATAGCGGAAAGTATATTAGTTTGTGGTAGATGGATTTTGCACCAAGGCAAGTATCAAAGTTTGTGGTAGAGCGGGGAGTTTGTGGTGGAAGTATCAGAGCAAGTGGGTTACATATGTTAAGGGTAGAAATAATTCAAATAATAAATTTGAATTATCATATGTTAAGTATGAGAGAGCGTGGGGGCATAAGCTTGGTTTATATCACCTAGGATGAATTCCAAAACCACTAATTTCTACCAAATTTCAACACTGTGTGTAGGATAACAAAATTAGTGTGTATTGTTAGGTGTTTTCCTTATTTTCATTTGTTTTTTCATGCAAAATAACTATTTATTTTGTAGGTGAAAATTTCAAAATGTAGGCATTAGTAAAGTATGAGAACAAGCATAACATGTGATAGAAAAATTGTTGTGGTAGTGGAAATGAATTATCTTCTTATGATAGCTAAAAATATTGTGTATGTTGCCAGGAGATGTTGGAATAAATATATCACTCTGATTTGATAATCCATATATATATATATATATATATATATATATATATCACTTTGAAATTATACTATATGTTAGAAGGATCTCAGTATGGAACATAAATCCTCCTTTCACTCAGTGAGCGGATGCCTAGTGCATTTGGGGGAACTACTATTCTATTTGACCACTAGTCCATTTGGTTCTCTCCCTAGGAGTTGAAAGGGTGAATATGGAATTGACCTACTACATTTGAATGATGTACTATATGGAATTGACCACTTGCCTGCATTCAATGATTGGTTTAATGAGTCAATGGAAGTGGATTGATTCATTTAAGGCACATGGGTGATACCTAAGGATAACACTTTTCAATATAGGATACACTTTCCCATAGATTCCCTTGCATATTCCCCTCTAGTGGAATCATAACTCCTCTCCTTCACATGCTCTCAACAACTATATTGGACCATTTTATATTCAACATGATATACAAAGCTTAATCCTACCATGGAAATCCTATGACTTGGTCTACATATGCATAATTAGAACATTCATGTCTAGTCATTCATTAGTCGAGCCTTGTCCTTCAACTTTGCACTAGGAATATTTACAATGCATTTACACAATTACAACATAAGATCATTATATTTTGGTGCACACGGATAGAATTTAGTCATAGAACCAGACATTTTCATTTTATACATAGTATGACCAATACATTCCAGGGGTCAAAATTGGGGTCATTATAGTTATTTAGAAAACCTTTGATGGAATTGCACATGAAGGGAGCACTAGCTATTCCA
>JZKD02S1434889.1:20175-38877 GCA_000966675.3 Picea glauca
AACTCATTGATCCATCCTCATCTATGCATTCTCATCAAGGAAAATACATATTATATTACATAAATCATCAATCAATCAATTCTTTGACATCAATCAATCACTTGAAATCAATCAATGACATCAATCAATCAAACCATTGGCATCAATGACAACATGATCCAACATATACACAATAATCCAATGGACATTAAACCAAGCGAAGGAGGGTATATCACCTCCACTTTCTCTAATGTGAACTCATTCTTAACTCCTCTTATAGAGGATCTTTTTCAAGGAGCGCTCCTTGATACTATTGTATTTTTCACACTCTTTAATCAACTTCTAGTTTGTAGTTTTATGGATGTGGAGAGTTTACTCTACAACCTATCCCAAGGCCCTAAGACCTAGACTATTGTATGTTTTCCCTAAAAGAAAAGAGACTAGTTCTTTTTATATTAAACATTCATTTTAATTATATGTTAATTACTCAAAGGGTTATGGACATGCAACTAGTAATGTTTTAAATTAAAGAAGAAAATTTGATAAGAACATTAGCATTATTGATTCTTCAATGAAAGATGTTGTATCATGAACTATTCTAAAAAGGAAATTGAATGCAACATGCAAATTGCTAATGCAATATTTTTTCCTTTTCTCTCAATAAATGAAATCTATCAAATCCTTTTCAATTAACCAAGAAAAAACTAAGAAAGAAACTATCCAAACACACCTCAAATGCATAAACAAAACAAGAAAACAAACAAAGACACCTACAATTATTTTTCTTTTGAATGATGAATGTTAAATGCAACTAAGAAAGCATGCAATATACTGTTACTAATTGCAAACAGATACCTGGGGAACCAAACCATCAAAAATGTTGATAAAAATTGGGAAAAAACAAGAATGAAGGATAGAACAAACAATTCCCAGGAGACACTCTCTCCTTAGGGGAAAATACTTACAAATTATTCACATAGAATAGGAAAGTGATCATTATGTTTCCAAGGGAAAGCGGTGAGTGACTTAAATAGAGGGAAGAAACTTAAAAAAACCTCAAACCAATTCTTGAAATTTAGCCTAGAAGGACTGTAAACAAGCAATCAAACGGGAAATAGGCCATAGAAATTAAAACATAATCCTATAAACAATAGCAAACACCCTACATAGAATAAATCTAGGAGTTATTCCCCAGTGGGGTCTCCAGTTCTGTTATGGATAATAAAAATATATCATATGACTACGGTGAAATCACAACATATCAAAAGGAGAAGATAATGATCTTTCTTTCACCTAGCTTAGCCTACAATAAGTTCCTTATTTTCAGATTATATGGTATAACATCTAGTTGAATCCTTGATAATGACATAACTTCTAGTACTTTGAAAATAAATAATTATTATTAATATGTGTAAATAAAATAGGAAAAGGTTAGAATTCATGTAGGCCATCAATATTCAACTTCGAGAAGAGAAGAAGAACTTGAAGGAAAAGGTTCAGATGTTTGACTGGAGAATGGCACAACTAGAGAAGAATCTTCGGACCTTAACAAGATTGTTTCCACTGCTAGGGAATTGTTTTGATAAATGTCAAGACTCCCTCAATAAAATTATAGTGAACTAGGATAAGAGCTTAATTCAACTTGTGAAATTGGGAGAGAAGGTCAACTAGATGGATACCTTGGAAGAGGAAAACCTCACTCAAATTATGGCTCAATCACATATATAACTAGCAGAGAAGGAAGAAGCATTGATAAAGATACAAGAAACTATCCAAAATACCAAGGAACAAAAACTCCCTTCCATCACCATTGTCAAAGCCAACACCATGAATAAAACAACTTTGGTAGGCTCACATTCCTTAGAAATTTCTCAATAACCTTTTGGTGAATTTAAAAATCCTACCAGAAGCATTGGTTCCAAGATACTAAGGAACATAGGCTACGATGGAAAAGGGTTAGAAAATAGAAGAAAAGGATTCCTAAGCCCTATTATAGTTGAACTAAGGGTCAAGCATGAAGGCCTAGATTTTTATGGAAGAAAGAAAAATACCATAAACAACAAGAGGGAATTTGTGAATGAAAACTACATGGAAGAATTGGCTTTCTCATTAGAAGAAAGAGTATAAAAAATGAAGATGGTAGCACACCACCAGTCCATCCTTATTTTGGTCAATTGCAAAAGGGCAGTGATAAATAAAGTGCATAGACTTAGCATGCATGATCACTTAGAATAATTGGTAATCCTATCGGTAGGGGTAAAGAGGAGAATACCAAGAGGCCTACATAAAATAGGGAATTCCTCATTTTTCACTACTACAAGAAGAAATATATAATGTTTTCATCTATTGGTACTCATAGGAACATAGGCTACGATGGACAAGGGATAGAAAAGAGAAGAAAAGGATTCCTAATCCCTATTATAGTTGAACTAACGGTCAAGCATGAAGGCCTAGATTTTTATGGAAGAAAGAAAAACACCATAAACAACAAGAGGGAATTTGTGAATGCAAACTACATGGTAGAATTGGATTTCTCATTAGAAGAAAGAGTATAAAAAATGAAGGTGGTATCACACCACCATTCCATCCTTATTTTGGTCAATTGCAAAAGGGTAGTGATGAAAAAAGTGCATAGACTCAACATGCACCATCACTTAGAATAATTGGTAATCCAATCGGTAGGGGTAAAGAGGAGAATACCAAGAGGCCTACATAAAATAGGGAATTCCTCATTTTTCACTAATACAAGAAGAAATATATAGTGTTTTCATCTATTGGTACTCATAGGCATGCTCATTATGTGGAAAGGAAGTCTATCGTGTTTGCATATTTTTTGGGAGAAGTAGGCCACATGGTACAATACAATTTTTTTTAAAAGGAGTAATGGAAATAATACTTCCCCAAAAAACCAACAAATTCAAAGGAAAGGGGAGAAAAGGGATATGTCAAGCAATCCATATAGTAGTTCCAAGAAATTTTTCCACTGTTGGAATTTGAGTGGGCATTGGGAATAAAAGTGTTGGTGACTTCATCTAAAGCTTCATCATAGGAACATAAACAAGAGAAGTGTGTGTAAAGTAAAGAATAATAGAGATAAATAACTCATTACATATTCAACTCAGTAAGTAGAAGTTATCCGAAGGGTCTTAGTAGTATCAAGTTTCGTGACACCAACAAGGTCGACAAAATGATTATGCCAAAGGAAACCCCAAATCAATTGTTTCCTGGGATCTTCCAAAACATATATCCCTTTCTTGGAGATGTATCATAGATTGGTGTAGGGAAGTCAAGGGAATTCTATTTTATTTATATCCTCCAAATATTGATTCACTCTAATGCATACCACTGACCCTCGGGCCAAGATCCACACAGGATCATTCCAAATCTTCCCTGAGTCAAATTGATTCTTCGGTTCCTCCTCAAGGAATCCCATACACACACAACAGTGTTTTCCATAGGTCCTTATAGGTATTCCTACGTGATTAAACACAAGGCATCTCCCTATTCTCTTGACCACAATAAGATCATGCCCTTTGCCGAATCGAGACTTCGAGGTTCACGATTTCATGATTCCTGTTGTCGAGTTTCTCAGCCTTCTACTACCGAAACCTGAAATTTCGATTCACCGAAATGTTTGGCCATGTCCTCCTCACAGCTATATCATGTTTCAGGACTTTGGGAATTCTAGAAAAAATAACCCCTATCTCTTGTCTTTGAAAATGCTAAAATGCCAAACCCCGATGCGTTCAACAAAGACTAGCTCCCCTATGGGACTTTTCGCCTCTTCGGAGTTTTAGACTTCGTGTCTTTGTGAATCCTGATGCAAGGATTCTGACTCTCCAACCTACGAAACCCCAAAACAGTCAACAAAGTTTTGACTCTGCCTGGTGACAAGTACACCACCTGTCTTCTCCACTATCCTCTATCTCCGTTGTAAATTCTTGCGACCTGTCACTCAAGCTTTCCATCTTTCGAGACTTGAACGAACCTATGACAACCATTCTTCTGCACTCCAGATTTACAAACCCCGATTTTCTGAAATGATCTTGACAGCTCAACAGTCACGATCAACGATCGCTGTTGAATCTTGAACCCCATGAGATAGTTTCTTCCAACTCTTATCCACCCTGTAGCTCCTCTGGATCCTACGGTCCTTGTGAATTTGTGAGTTCTCCACGGAGAATTTCAACCGTTCGATTCACTCTTCCATGAATCTCTGTGAAATGAGCCAATGTTCTTTCACCAGAACTTAACCTTCTACACAAAGATTCCATTTCCTATCTCCTTTTGAAGTATTTCTATCTCTGTCCTCCTTTAAAGTGTTCAAAGGTGTTATCCCTCCTGAGCTTTCACTTACAAACGCAGACCTCCAAAAGGGTTCCTTCTCGCACTCCTTGTGGAAAACTTTCAAATACTCCTGGGTATTTGATCTTTCGAATCTGTACGCTTTCTACAACAACAGTCCTTCAACCTTTCAACCTTAGTTCATAACTTCTAAGTTTTCAGCTAGCCTGCGCACACCTTGCACGACTTTTGTGCTTCACTTTCACTTCTGTTAGAATGAGAACAATGGTATCCCTCCTGATATTTCTGAGATAAAACTCAGATCCCTTTTCAATGCACACCTTGTGGATGTTTCATTGCACTCCTTGCAGGAACTCTCACTCAGGAAAAGAAACAATTGAAACTCATTCTCTTTCTCTCTCAGATTTCAAACATTCAACATGAAATCACACATATACAACATTAAATCAAATGCATAACAGAGAGAATAAAACAACTGTAGGCATACCATTCAGCATATGTAAATAGTGAACATCATAACACCATGAATCTGATTCAAAGCTTCATATATTAATTCAAATCTCCTGTACATGGGTTCTTCTTTCCAGTTCTCTGTTACATCTCTCTCCTTCTTCTCTATGCTAATGATACAAATACTACTATGATAAAAAGGTGAGGGTGTCTATATCTGTTTTCCCTCCTACTCCTAAAACTGTCTAATCTTCATTCAAACCTACCTACTTTCATTAACAGGGCTTAAATGCCTTTTTACATTGCCAGATGAGAGCAAATCGCTCTAGATCTATTACAATGTCTAAGTATAAATGCAAGTACACCCCTTATCTCATTACATTTAATATCTGCACATCCATTTTTAAAAAAAAATCAAAACATTTTTAAAACGTGCTAAAATGTGTTGTCACTTTTCCCAGCTTGCTTCTTCTTTTAGGCTCGCTTGGTTGTTGACGCTGCTCCTGCATCATACTCCCTTTCTTGAAAATTTTCATGAAATCTTGTTCATGATCTCTTGCACGGTCTATCCATGCTTCTGAATTTCTTCTTCATCCTCCCAACTAGCATTTTCAACTAGATGTCCCTTCCATTTGACCAAGTATTCAAAATACTCTTTCCTCCTGGTCTTCCTGCTGACCCTCTTATCAATTATACTCTCCATGTGTGGATTTTCAGCTATAGGAATTTGTTTGGTCCACTGAATGTTTTTCTATTCATTCTCTGCCCCTGCTTCTTCAGCTTTGTAAGGGTACAAATCTGAGATGTTGAATATCGGTGAAATTTCGATCCCATCGGGTAATTCAATCTCGTATGCGTTTGCTCCAAATTTCTTCATGACCTTGCATGGTCCAATATTTTTCATATTTAGTTTGTTATATGTTTTCCTTGGGAATATCTCCTTCCTCATATGTGCAAGAATTAGATCACCAACTTCAAATTGAAGTTCTCGCTTGTGTTGATCTGCTCTGCACTTGTATTCTTGATTTGAATTCTGCAACCGCTCCTTAATTCGGTTGTTAAGCTCCTTCATTTCTTCTGCAAATTCCTCCACACTAGCACTTCTGAATTCATTTTGTTCTGAATCTTTCAATTCAGAAATTCCCCTTGGCTGCATTCCATATACAATATGGAATGGACTTTGCCCTGTTCTTTTGTTAAGCGATTCATTGTAAGCTAATTCCACCTGTGGCAGAATGTGATCCCACTAACTGTGGTGTTCAGTCACTAGGCTCCTTAGAAAATCTCCCAAGCTTCTGTTCATGACCTTTGTCTGCCCATCCGTCTGAGGATGATAAGTTGAGATAAAAGATAAAATTGTCCCCAACTTCTTCCATAAAGTCCTCCAGAAATGTCCCATGAACTTGGTATCTCGATCTGAAACTATACTCCTTGGTAAGCCATGAAGTCTGACGACTTCCTTGAAAAATAGATTCGTAATATGAGTTGCGTCGCTGGTTTTCTGGCATGGTATGAAATGTGCCATCTTTGAAAATCTATTGACTACCACAAAGATTGAATCATAGCTTCTTCGTGTTCTTGGTAGTCCCAATATGAAATCCATGCTCACTGCGTCCCACAGCCTTTCTAGTATGGGTAATGGATGGTATAACCCTATGTTTGGCCTTTTCCCTTTTGTGTGCTGGCAAATTCTTCATCTATCCAAAAATTTCTTAACATTTGTCCTCATCCTTGGCCAAAAATATGAACCATTCAACTTTGAGCATGTCTTATCATGACCAAAATGTCCAACCAATCCTCCACTATGTTTTTCTTTCAGTAGATTCTCTCTCATGGAGCATTTTGGAATACATAGTTGATTGCCCCTGAATAATAATCTGTCCTAGATCATATATTCTTTCCATTGTCTTCTGTCACTGAGAATTGGATTCTCAGACGCCTCATATGCTTCTTTAAAATCTGGGTCATCCTTGTACATTTCTTTGAGGTTATCAAAAACCAAATTTTTGACTCTAAATTCCTGCATAAGAAAACATTTTCTTCTCAAAGCATCAAAAACTTTGTTAGTAGTTCTAGAAATATGTTTAATTACAAAAGTAAAATTTTGCATGTATTCAACCCATTTAGCATGATTTTGGTTCAACTTGTCCTGTTGAGTCATGAATTGCAAAGCATGATTATCGTTGTACAAAACAAACTCCTTAGGAACCAAATAGTGTCTCCATTTCTTCAATGCTTGTATGATTGCATAGAATTCTTTGTCATATGTTGAGTATTTGACCTTCACTTCATTCAGTTTTTTGCTGAAATATGCGACCAACTTATCATCTTGGCTCAAGACCACTCCAATTGCAAATACACTAGCGTCACACTTGACCTGGAATGTCTTGCTGAAATCTGGTAAAACCAGAATTGGTTGCTTCGTGATCTTCTTCTTCAGCAGATTGAAACTCTTCTCTGCTTCCTCTATCCAATGAAAATATTTATGTATTTTCTTCACCATATCCATCATTGGTGCGTTAATCCCACTGATGTTTCGGATGAATTTCCTGTAGAAACTAGCTAAACCATGGAAGCTTCAAACTTCAAACACACCTTTCAGTGATGGCCAATTCTTAATCGCTTCTACCTTATCCAGATCCATTTTCAGCTCATCTGCAGAGATAACAAAACCCAAATAAATGAGTTTTATCCTCATAAATGATGATTTCTTCATATTAATCAGCAATTTCTCTTGTTGTAATCTCCTCATCACTGTAGCTAAATGCTTCAAGTGTTTTGCTTATGTCTTGCTGAAAATCAGTATATCATTAAGATATACGATAAGGAATTTCCCAATGAAATCCTTCAGGACTTCGTTCATCAATCTCATGAAAGTACTAGGCGCATTTGTTAAGCCAAATGGCATAACAAGCCATTCATACAACCCTTCATTTGTCTTGAATTTTGTCTTCCATTCATCTCCTCCTCTCATACGAATTTGATGATATCAACTTTTCAAATCAATTTTTCAAAAGAACTTTGTTCCACTCAAGAAATCCATCAAGTCATCCATTCTTGGCAATGGAAATCTATATCTAATGGTAATCTTATTGATTTCCCTTGAGTCTGTACACATCCTCTAGCCTCCTTCTTTCTTTGGGATGAGCATTGTCGAAACAACGCATGGACTCAAGCTTTCTCTAATCAATCCTTTGTCCATTAAATCTTGGACCTGCCTCTTAACTTCCTCATTCTCCTATGGCGTCAACCTATACGTGTCTTTGTTTAGCAAAATGGCTCCAAGTATAAGATCAATGTGATGGCTTATACTCCTAATCGATGGAAATGAACAAGGTAGTTCATCCACTACTATATCAACGAACTCTTCCAGCAACTTCTGAATTTCCTCTGGTAAATCATCCACTCTTGTACTGGTCAAAACAATTCTAGGCTTCCTGACCATAATAAATTGCTTGTCTTCCTTCTTCTTCACCTCATTAAGAAGTTGCTTCCCACTCATGAGAAGTACAGTGTTGATCACCTCTGGTTTCACTTCTTTATCCTTAATCGACAACAACATGTGAGTTCTCCCATTCTTCTCCAGGGTGTATGTGTTATTTCTCCCATCATGAATCACATTTATGTCATATTTCCATGGTCTACCCAACAATAGATGACAAACATCCATGGGAATGACATCAAATAATATTTCATCCTTATATCCTCCTATTTTAAATTCARCTAAACATTGTTTAGTGACATTTACCTAATGTCCTTTTTGTAGCCACGAAACTATGTATGGGCTTGGATGTACAACAGTCTCCAGCTCTAGCTTTTCTACCATCTCTGTAGATATGAGATTGTTTGTGCTACCATTGTCCAATATGACTTTGCATACTCTGTCTTTTGTTTTTCAAGAAGTCCGAAACAATCTGTTCCTTTGGGCTGGGTTCTTTGCCTCCTTCTCTGGATTCAAGAGAAATTTCCTCATCATTAAGGATCTTCCTCCCTCAACATATTCTGCCTCAACATTTCATCCTTGATCTTTGGCAATATGAGTCTCACCACCTTCTTTCTTCCTATCTAGACATTCATAGGATTTATGTCTAATTTACCCACAGACAAAGAACTTTACTTCACCACCTCTGCCTCTTCCTCTTCCTCTAGCTGGGGAAAAGTATTTCTATTAACATATTGTCCTCTCTGTGAGCTTCCTCCTCTCTCATGTTGAGTTTGAGGTTTCTTCCCTTCTTCTTTAGATTTCTGAGTTATGTCTTGGGAAATTGCTTTTCCACTGGCTTGACTTCTACCTCGGCCTCTTTGACCTTGATTTTGGCTCAGCTGCTCTTCAGCTTTTAGAGCAATCTGATAAGAATGCTCCACATTTCAAAGGGTTATCATGCTCATCTCGTCCTGAATGTCATATTGTAGATCATTCATGTACCTGGAAACCTTTTCATCATCACTTTCCCGATGACATGCTCTGATGCTTATCTTGTAGAAATCTTCATTGTATTCTTTCACTGACATCATATTCTGTCTCAAATTCTACATTCTCTGAAACAGAGTGATTTGATAATCCTTGGGTATGAATTTTTCTTTCATTTTTGCGACCATTCTATCCCAGTTCTTGATTTTCTGCTTTCCCTTGCAGCGTCTGTCAACCTGCAGTTCATCCCACCATAGTGTTACATGCCCTTTAAGTCTGGTAACAACATGTTTGACCTTCTTGTCTTCCTCGACATCCTCATAGTCAAAATATTTATTCAAAGCTCTAATCCAGTCTAGAATCTCTTCAACATCTAAGTTTCCCTCATACATGGGAATCTCCATCTTTTCTCTAGCACCTATCCTTGCAAAAACCCTGAATAGGTGTTCATCCGCAACATCTTCGACTGTAACTTCTTCTCCTTCGTTTCTAGCTTCATTTTCACTATCAGCCTCACTGATATCCCCAGCGTCAACTGTGTGTCTCTGTGCTGTCTCCATGGCATCAAGCATGGCAAGTAGTTCACACATTTCTCTTTCCACTGTTGGATTAGGCATTTGCATTGGCCTGTCTCTTCTTCTCGGCGGCATGGCTGTAAAATGTTCCTCTCTTCTCCGCTACAAAAAGAAAAGAAATTTTCTATGCTCTGATACCACATTGACGTAGACCCTCGACCCTCGGGCCAAGATCCGCATAGGATCGTTCCAAATATGCCCTGAGTCAAATTGACTCTTTGGTTCCTCCTCAAGGAATCCCACACACACACAACAGTGTTTTCCATAGGTCCTTATAGGTATTCCTGTGTGATTAAACACAAGGCATCTCCCTATTCTCCTAACCATAATAAGATCACACCCTTCGTCGAATCGAGACTTTGAGGTTTGCAATTTCGTGATTCATGTTGTTGTGTTTCTCGGCCTTCTACTGCTGAAACCTGAAATGTCGATTCAATGAAATTTTTGGCCGTGTCCTCCTCACAACTATATCACGTTTCGCAACATCGATAATTTTGAAACAAAGAACCCCTATCTCTTGTATTTGAAAATGACAAAATGTTGAACCCCGATGCGTTCAACAAAGACTGGCTCCCCTATGGGACTTTTTGCCTCTTCGGAGTTTCAGACTTCGTGTCTTCGTGAATCTTGATGCAAGGCTTCTGTATCTCCAACCTACGAAACCCCGAAACAGTCAATGAAGTTTTGACTCTGCTTGGTGACAGGTACACCACTTGTCTTCTCCACTATCCTCTATCTCCAACGTGAATTCTTGTGACCTGTCACTCAAGATTTCATGCTTTCAAGACTTGAACGAACATCCGATAGCCGTTTGTCTACACTCTGGATTTACAAACCCCGATTTGCCAAAATGACCTTGATAGCTCAATAGTCATGATCAACGATCGTCGTTGAATCTTGAACCCCACGAGATGGTTTCGTCAAACTCTTATCCACCCTGCAGCTCCTCTAGATCCTATGGTCCTCACAAATTTGCGAGTTCTCCACAGATAATTTCAACCATCTGATTCACTCTTCCATGAATCTCTGTGAAACGAGCCAATTTTCTTTCACCAAAACTTAACCTTCTACACGAAGATTTCGTTTCCTATCTCCCTTTGAATTATTTCGATCTCCATCCTCCTTTGAAGTGTTCAAAGGTGTTATCCCTCCTGAGCTTTCACTTACAAACTCAGACCTCCAAAAGGGTTCCTGCTCACACTCCTTGTGGAAAGATTTCAAATACTCCTGGGTATTTGATCTTTAGACTCGGTGCACTTTCTGCAACAACAGTCCTTCAACCTTTCAACCTTAATTGATAACTTCTAAGGTTTCATCTAGCCTGCGCACACCTTGCACTACTTTTGTGCTTCACTTTCACTTCTGCTAGAATGAGAACAATGGTATCCCTTCTGAGCTTTCTGAGATAAAAATCAGATCCCCTGTCAATGCACACCTTGCAAACATTTCACTACACTCCTTGCAAGAACTCTCACTCAGGAAGAGAAACAATTGAAACTTATTCTCTTTCTCTCTCAGATTTCCAACATTCAACATGAAATCACACATATACAACATTAAAGCAAATGCATAATAGAGAGAATAAAACAACTGTAGGCATACCATTCATCATATGTAAACAATGAACATCATAACACCATGAATCTAATTCAAAGCTTCATATATTAATTCAAAGCTCCTGTACAAGGGTTCTTCTTTCCAGTTCTTTGTTACAACTCTCTCCTTCTTCTCTATGCTAATGATACAACTACTACTATGATACAAAGGTGAGGCTGTCTATATCCATTTTCCCTCCTGCTCCTAAAACTCTCTAATCTTCATTCAAACCAACCTACTTTCATTAACTGGGCTTAAATGCCCTTTTACATTGACAGATCAGAGAAAATCGCTCTAGATCTGTTACCGTGTCTAAGTATAAATGCAAGTATACCCCTTAGCTCATTACATTTAATATCTGGGCATCCATTTTTCAAAAACATTTCAAAACATTTTTAAAACGTGCTAAAATGTGTTGGCGCTTTTCCCATCTGACTTCTACTTTCAGGCTCGCTTGGCTGCTGACGATGCTCTTGCATCACACTCCCTTGCCCTCAAGAGTGTAGCATATTGATGAGTATCATCTATAGTCATACATTTGTAGGATTTATCAAATGTTTAGGTGGAAGAGGGTGTTACGATTTCACACCAAGAAAAGAAATAAAGCATTGTTGTTGTAGAGGTAGAGTGTTGGTAAGTACATGTTGACAATAGAGAGTTATTTCCACACTGAAAAGAAATTAATTCTAATAGGATAATGTATACCATGTTTCTTTTCATGGAGTTGTGTGATTGCATAGCTACCACATTCTCACTTAAATAAAGATGCCATAATTCAACTTGTCTTAATTGAACACAAAGATGGACTATCTCCAAGTAAAAGAGAGATGCGAATGAATTTTGATTCTATAGCTAAATTATGGAGATTTCTCAGGCCCAAGAGTAATTTAGAATAGTTTTTAACTATGGGAAGAAGCAATCCAGGAACCAAATCCATGGGACAAAGCTAGAGAAAAAGGTGTACCTAGGATCTAGATGTAGAGCCATGTTCCTAAGAAGAATACAAATGAGATATTGATCCATATTGGTTTCCTCAAAGCTTTTTCAGACCAAAAAATATTCTCAATGGGGAGGTGTGATCCAAAATGGATCTGAACCAAGACGATAGTTGTAAGACTCACTACTAAAATATAAGTGAGAAATTAATGAACATTATATAATACATAAAAGACAATGCAATGTAAAGTTAAATGAGGCAAATTTGAAGAAAAATAAAGAATTAAATAAGAATAGAAAATAAAAATAGAAGAGAAAGATTGATAAATCGAAAATGAAAGGTCGTGAATATCGGCCTTCCTATAACCCTATATTTCCCTATTTCTTCTTGTAATTTATCTCTCAAATATACTTTCACTGTTTACAGGCCAAGGAGAGGAGAATGCATATATATCCATTTTATTTCATTGTAAATATGATTGTCAAAATATCACTGAACAAACCATTTGATACTCGATATTTTTTTCCTTCATATTTGTTGGGGACCTAACCTCCCTAACCCCTCGCGTAGCTAGAATACTATATTTTCTACGTAGTAAGACCAAAATTAGTAATTAAGGCCTCTAGAATAATCCAAACAAGTCTAATGTAAGAGGAATTAATAGAAGCTTATGCTTCTAGAAATATCTTCCACTAGAATTTTCTTTAGAAGATAGAATTAGTATAAATAAGAGTAGAAGGAATGAGAAAATCTTTTCTTGAGACTTATTGTAATATAACTCTTCTCTACTAAAGGTTTCCCCCTCTAAGAGGAAAGTAAAATTTTATTTTTATCAATAAAGGTATCATTGTTGGTGTTTTTATTCTCTATATTTTGTTGTTTCACTTCTATTTTCTATAATATTATGATTCTAATCATTATAATAAATTTGGTACCTTACAAGTGGTACCAGAACTCTTTCCTCCGCAAAAATTGTGGGAATTTTTTTTTAGGGAAGAGATGTGTATAGTTGGCATGTTTTAAAAAAACAATATCTATCATTCAACGGGTAAAACTATGGTTGGGGAAGACTACATGCAGGAAATATAGAAAGTTTCATGGGATTACTCAAAATAAATGTTTCACCTTGTTAGAAACTTATGTAACCCTTGTTATCATGCAATTTGTACTTGTCCAAAAGGGAAAGGATAATGGAGGGAAAATTGGTGTAACGGGAGGTTGTCCTATCACTGTCACCTTAATAAGACACCTCTTTCTATTTAGGGTTGAAGCCCAGGGGAGACATCCCTGATGACCTGGAGGTTTGAGAAGGCAATGGTTTAGGTATTGAGAAATTTTATCCCCTCTCACAAGTCACACCGATCAGAAAGTCCCAAAGTTTTAACAAATGAAGCAATGATATGCTTAAGTGTACCTTCCCAGAACAAAGAAACAATAAAAACACTATTTTTGCATGTACAATTTGATGTTAGTGCTTCATAAAACCTTGGACTTGTCGATGAAAAAAATAAGTTGATACAAGATGAAGTAAACAAAAATTCTATAAAAAAAATGTACATGTAATGATGGTGTCATAATCAATGCCTTAAATAATATTCAAAATTATAAAAATGATAATCTAACAATAGAAATATACTAGCACTTGTCTGAAGCTATTTAGGCAATGTAAAATAAATTTTTGTAATTGATTTTAAGAGATTTTACTGCTATAATAATTGGTTGTATACTAATTTTGTAACAATAACAAGAATGTTAGTATATTAGCCTAATCTAGGGTTAGGAAAAGTTAGCAAGTAGCTTGAGGTAAAATATTTAAGGGTTGTTCTCATCAATGAATCAAATATAAGGTCTAGATCAGTGTCTTTAGGGATAATGGAGTCACTTTTTGCAACAACAATCTTGAAGGAATCAAATGATAATGATAGGAGGGATGATGGTTGAGGTTTTGGTAACCCAAGGCCTCAATCAACAAACCCTAAAAGGAAAACGACCACTAGGAAGTAGGTAACCCTAGGCCCTAGCGGTTTTCCTTCTTCTTTAGCTCAAGATTGAAGTTAATGAAGGCTTGATGAAGAAAATGATGCTAGGGTTATACAATGGTATGAATCTAGCACAATACTTCAAAGGATAGGACTTCTAGCAAAATCTAGTAGGTGAAAAGCTATTAATACAAGGACAATAACATGTGCTTGATCCCCTAGGGTTTTAAGCTAGCAATTTCATAATCTTCGAAAAATGAAAGGTAAATGTACTATAACCATTTAAAGTAAAGAATAATTAAATAAATTCACTTACATTCACCAATAATAATCTAGCCAATATCCTAGTTGAAGACTTTCCATAAAGAAAATGTCAAAATATACCAAAATAAGCCTCCTCCAAGAGTTGCACACCACTTAATTTCAGACAATAACCCCTAAGGGAGTTGAATTTCAGACATCACTTGTGTGAGTGAAATAATGATGATAAAACACAAGGTGAAAATCCCTTATTTATACAATCAAAATGACCTTTAATTACAAAATTAGGTCAAAAAGGCCGACATGGCCAGTTTACATGAGAAAATCCAATTTTACATGAATTTGTCAAATAAAACCCTAAATTAATATTTTTAGGGTGACTGCATGCCCCTCCTAGGGTGACGTTAGCCTCCTTGCTGGAACGTTATCCCTCCAAGTGGAATGTTGGGGCTCAAAACCCCTCTGGAATTGTCACAAGTGCCAACCAATGTTGTCCTCAAGCTGGGTGCCTCAACTAGGTTACGTCAAGGCTCTGAATGATGAAGTCAAGGACCTTCAAGGGCCAAAATCATGGTGGGAGGGAAAGACCCCCTAGGTCCTAGCCTGCTAGGTTTTCTCTGCTAGAACATCCTCCTCTCTCTCTAGTGAAAGCCTTTGGTATATGTCTACCCCTTGTTGGGGTCTCAACATCCATCTGGTGGGATTTTATCCCTATGTAGGTCTGAGATAATCATCTCCCCATATGTACTTGTTTGTCAGGAATGGTCCTACAACAAAAAAAAGTATGCCCTCCATGGGCTCATAAGTCACAGGGATCATAGCAATGTCAATCACATCTAATAATCAATTTATTAAAATATGTGCATAAAACCCCCCTTTCCTAGACAATTGCTCAAAGACGTTATGATATTCTACAAGCCAAGTTTGGAGAGGGTTTCAGGGTGTCCTATTTGGCTAATTCTCCTTGGATGTGGGATGTTTCTGGGTGTGACTAATTGAGGTCATGTAAGTGCATGAGATTGTTAGAAAAATGGCTTAGGCTGATGGAAAATTGGTATGGATTTTTGGTTGTCATTGATATCAACCATTGGAGAATGATATTGTAGATTGATGTCAACCCTTGGAGAAATTCTGGTAGCGAATTCCGGTAGCACAATGGTTTGGGTAATGGACCCAAGTTTTTTTGATGTATAAATATATGAGTTTTAATATATTTGAAGTTAATACTATTCTATATGGATAGTAAATGTCATTCCATTTCTGGTGGCATGTGGAAAGTTACATAGCTCCTCACGGTTAGAGATTTATGGCCATGTGAAGATGGAGAACCCAGGTTTGGGTAATGGACCCAAGTTTGTTTTATGGATAATGGTACGCATTTTGAAATATTTCCAGGCATGAATATTATATATGGATAGTACATGTCATGCCCTTTCCAGTGGTATGTGGAAAATCACATAACTCCTCATGGTTATAGAGTTATGGCCATGTGAAGTTGGATAACCCTCATGAGTCATCTAGAAGCCTCAAAAAGTCAAAGTAGTCAAAGTGTTTGCAAAGAAGAAATTATTTAAATAATAAATTTAATGGAGAAATTACTAAGTACACAAGTGGTTAGAAGTGGGTTAACCCTAAAATAAGGAAAGTGGGTTAGGATGGTTAAAAGATAACCCCTTGAGGAAGCTACATGAAAGTATAAATAAGAGGCAAGGCTCTCTCATTTTAATCACACTTGAGCTTATTGAATATCTACAAGTTACTGAGGTAACCATAGGATATCTAAGCCGATTTACAGAGGGAAGGTGAAGTAAAGAAGGCCAAAATTCAAGGGAGGATAAATTCTTTTGATGATGCTTTCTAAGATATGTTATTTACAGGTCATCTCATCATTTTCGCAATAAATTTTTTATAGAATGATTCAGACTGCGAAATTGGGAGATCATTGAGGAAACATATCCAAGTAGCTGTGGTAAAATTTTTATCTTGTGGGGCATTTTATTTTTGGAGTTACACTCCGTGGAAAATAGGGTTTGTGGCTAGTCATGAAACTACTCTAAAACAGGTGTTTCGGGTTAAAATGTCATAACTTCTTCATAAAATATCAAAATTCAGTAAGAAAAAATGTGTTGGTTAGAGTACAGTCTTTAGTATTATGTGTACAATTTTGAGATCCATAAAACAAATATTCCATGCAGGGCACTCTCTACAAGTTCACTCTATAGAATAAGCCAAAAGTCAACAAGGTATGCCATTTTTTCCATAACTCCTTTTATGAGAGGTTCCAAGTAGTGAAACCTCAAGGAAGTGCGCAAAACACACTAAAGAAAATTGTGTACCATTTTCATATCTTTATTCATTACAGGTACATAGTTATGATTATTGCAAGTTAGGGTTGTTGACTAATCCAAAACTAGTCATGTGAGACTAAAGTAAAGTTTGATTAAAATGGTAGTCTCTTTTTGTTAAAGGTAAGGAATGTTTGTGGGTATGTGATCATATACACTAGCTCTATTACAGAGTTACATCCAAATCTGAAATTGATGAAATTGACGAGGGATTTTGGTTGAGGTACATGTTGGGTACATGGTTGAGACAAGTAGTTGATGAGTTGCCACATACATGAGGTGTATATTTGATGATGTTGGTACATCTTGGTGAGTCATAGTTGATGAGTAGTTGATACATGATTGGTACATACTTGGTACATGGTTGAAGGCACTTGTTAATAGTATTGTTGACACTGTCAGACAATTGGCTTAGGTTGATGTGTTGTTGGTTGTCATTTATGTCAACCATTGGAGAGTGATATTTTATATTGATGTCAACCCTTAGTGATTGATGTCAACCCTTGGAGAAAGTCTGGTAGTGAATTATGGTAGCACATAGGTTTGGGTAATGGACCCAAGGTTGTTTCATGTATAATGGTATGAGTTTGAATTTATTATATGGTAATACTATATTACATGGATAGTATATGTCATTCCATTTCTGATGGTATGTGGAACATGAAATAACTCCAGTTACACATTATTTTTGTCATCCCTATGATAATTAATGATGTAAACCTATCTGTTGCCTTCAGAGGGGTCAGTGACCTGAGTTCCTAAAGAGAGAAGGGAGAAGAACTTCTCCTGAAAAAAGAAGTTGTTTTTTCCTATGTAAAAACCTTATAAAAAGGGAATTTCGCAGGTTGCTATATAGGCAAGGTGCGAGAATGACCCATTCTCACAGGTTGCACTATAGCTAGGGTGCGAGGTGTTCCACTAGTGAACAGATTGTTTCCTAGTTGGTCTAGTTTCCCTTGCTTTGATTGCTTGTTTTCTGGTCTCTGATTCTGTGGGAGATCCATCAAGACTCACTGAATTTGAAAGTTCACTTAAAAGTTTTGTCCTTTTTCCAAATTTTGTGTTTACAAACATTCTCGCACTGTAACCTTTAGTGGCCTACGAGAATCATCTGAGTTCGCACCCTACTATGTAATCCAGTGCGAGGTGTTCGCACCCTACATGTGTCTAGCCTGCGAACTCCACTAAAGTTCGCACTGCACCCTATAGATACGCTGCGAACCCATTTGAAATTTGTGTTTGGAATTAGGATGTCCTATTTTTTGATGATCCAGTTTTGCTTTGATCAACTAGATTGAGTTTTTGGAGTTTATATTGATCTGTTTACAGTCTTCTTGACATCCTTTGAGTTGCTTTTAGCCACTTTTTCTTTGTTTGGTTTTGAAGGATTAGTCTCTTTCTTTGAGTGTCTTTCAATTACAAAGCATGTGTTTTCTTTAGAATTGTTTAGGGAAAGATCATATTTCTTCTGAATAATTTGCTTTAAAAGAGAACTTTTAGTTTGGGTTTCTTTGTTTTAACAAAGTTCATTATTTCTTTTAGTGAAATTTTTGAAAACAAAAAGATTTAATTTCTTGCTTTATATTAGATTGGGGGAATCCTTACATTTGATGTAACAAAATTGCATGATTCTTGGCATTTTTTTATCTTAAATGGGGGGGCCATGAATCGTGCATTGGTGTACAGTACCTTTTTCTCATTTCTTGAGAATTTTGATATTGATGAGTTTAATATATTTTGGGACATTGGGCATATGGGAATGATAAATGTTTTCTCCTTCTCGTAGCATAGCTTTCATCGAAATGAAACGATTGCATCTTCATATCTTTGCATAATTTTCGAGTCGATCAAAACACCATATTGT
>JZKD02S1434889.1:38887-64098 GCA_000966675.3 Picea glauca
AAGACAAACCTGGGATGTCTCACTCAGCAGACAGACTGATTGGTAATACCACGCACCATGGTCCACAACCCCAACAACCACCAATGTATGGCACACCTCAATATCCACCGGCGTATGGGGGCACCTCTTATTAGCCCCCACCCCCTTATCAACAACCATACATTATTTCTATGCCTCCACCGATCAGTGGGCCACATCCGACACCCCCCATACACCAACCTATCCAAACAAGTTCGGGTACTCCCTCTACTTCAGCTTATACTCTAAGTACTAGTGAAAGCACCATGCCTTCCTATGTACCTTACAGATCATTACCCCCATAGAATCCATACTTTCCATTTCCTGGTCCTCCATAGCCCATGGCTCCCCCACATCCTCACGCTGGGGTGAATATTTTTCAACCCTCTCCCCTTCAGCAATATCAAACTTTTGAATAGTTGAATATGGAAAATCTGACCCATCAGTCAAATAATGCCAAAACGAAAGGAAAAAATAGGAACAATAACAACCCAGGTCAAGGCGGGAATCACCCCCAACATAACCAACCTACTCAGGGAAACCCGAATCAAGGGAATCATAACCCCCAGGGGGGAAATAACAACAGGCATCAAGGGAGAAATAACAATACTATTAAAACCACCTTCCCTTGTTCCCTTTGGGGTGAGTTCGGTCATTATACTCATCATTGCCCCCAAATAGTTGATTTTAAATGGCTAAATGACTCAGCCAGTCTATCACACCCTCTAGCACCGCCTGCCCCTCAGTAGGCCCCACAACAATACATGCAACAACTCCCCCCAGCCATGATGAAAAACCCCATTCCACACCAAGGTGTGATGAACACCCAATAAGAGATGAAGCCTACCCCACCACCATTGGGACAGTATCTCAATCTAAACAATCCCACAGATCATACAATCCTCCTCACCAGTGAGGAAGAAATCCTTCTGCAAACACATAGTCGTCAATACCGTGCACCTGTTGAGTCTCCTCCCATTCCCCCAGAAACAATCCCTGCACCAACAAGACCCCCGTTGGTGATCCCTCGCCCTAACGCAGAACCACCTCTTCGCATCCCTCACATCCCATTGCACAGGAATGTCCACAACCCACAGGCTAGGGTGACTCATAATTACAGTTTGGTTGATGACTTAGCACAATCCCCAGCTGCCATGTCATTCTTAGAAGTCCTTCAAACTTGTCCCACTTAGCGGAAATCATTACTTTCCACCTTGGGGGTAGTTGACCCCACGGATACTCAACTCATCACATTTGATCTCAACAGCGGAGAACCTCGACTCCCCACTCTAATCGCTTTTCAAATCCCAGTAAAAATTTGGAACATTACAGTTCATCGGTGCATCATCGATGAAGGAGAATCCACATGCATCATGTCCAAGTCTGTATGGAAGGAACTTAGTTCCCCTGAACTCATCCCATATGCCATTACCTTAAGAGCTTATGATGGATGACCATCATCTCCTGAAGGGCTCTTCCAAAATGTCCCTGTAGAACTCAAGGGAAAGACTATCCTCATCGACATTGAAGTTATCGATGCCCCACTCGATTACAATATCTTGTTCGCTCGGAGCTACATGTACGCTATGAAGGCAGTTGCCTCTTTTGTCTTTCGAACCATGATGTTCCCCCACAACGGGAAGATCGTGACAATTGACCAAGTTTCGCATTACGAGCCTAACCCATCTACCAACATCGATAACATTCTCCCTCTCATCCACACGAGTCATGACACATACCCACTCATCGAAATGGGTCCCAGGATTTTCAAAGACCCGTCATTGTTAGGAAATTACCACAGCACGCCACCGCTCCTTCATCCTTCCAATCAAGTCTGCATCGTATCATCCAACATAATTGACATAGAGGATACCTTTCCTCCTAGGGAGGCTTCTATCATCTCTGATGTCCCACTAGTCATAGAGCTCCCCCCTCATAAGCCTCCCGCGAACTCGTCGACTCCACTAGGTCATGATTCCACCTCTCCCCAAGGCCATATCCTAGTTTGGGATATAGTTCCCCAACCCATCACTCAAATCCCCTTCTTCTACCCTCCACCAGGCGTACAAGCTTTCCAAGTAGCCGCAATGCTTACCCTCCCTAATATGGTGTTAGCAATTCTAGTTTGGTATTTACATCCACCAAAGATGGTCCCTCAACCATCCCTTCCCCCCCAAACGGAAGGAATCCCAATGACAATTCCCATATTCACTCCCACCATACCCTCTACACCCCCACTCACTAACCTCCATGCCAGAGCTGGGGGCAAGTGAAAGAAGAAGGAGCCTACAACTCCACTTCCCCCATGCATCCAACCTCCTTACACACTATGTGAGAAAGATGGACACCAAACCAACAACTGCCCATCTCTACCTGAGTTATGAAACCTGATTCCACTCAATCCAACACCATCAACGCTCATCACTGTAGAAAGTACTGTCGCTATCGCCCCTCACTCAAGTAGCAAAGTGGTGGGAACCAAATTCACTTACGCTATATGTTTAGAATATGACGACTATACACACCATTGCCTAGCACTGCCGCACTTCCGGCAGACATTAGCCGTAGTGCACCAAAGTTTATAGAATGAACCCAACCCAGCTACATCATCCCTCCCAAAAATCACTGACATCCATTATGTCACAACTTTAGTCAATGAACGTATGAGATGCCCTTGCTCTCTATGTGAATCCTTAGAACATTTTACATATCAATGTCCTATGATCATTGAATACAGGCAATGCCAAATGTCCCTGATTAAAACCCCTGCGCCCCCTATAGAATAGAGGGTTGACCTTACATCACCACTTGAGATTCTTCATATCATTTCTCCCGAACCGGAGGCACTCCCAATGCCTCCATGGTTCTTGGATGACTTATCCAAGGATTCACCCCCAAATCCCCCCAATTCTCCCATTCATTTCCCTATGGAAATTTTACACCCAACTACCACTGGTACTCCTCAGTACTTTGATATTTGGTTTATGTCGAGTGAACCATCGCAATATCATTGCGTTGTTCCCCATGCTTCTTCATCACCAGGGGACAACCACACGGTGAAATTCACCGATATCGTTCTTTACGACCCCTTGTATTCCCGCCAATTCCACTGTGACGAGGACATATTCAAAGAGTTAAACACCCCCGACTACCCATGGGATGCACTACACCATAGAGAAATCTTCTTTCCATAGGAAGCCTCGACACCTCCTAACCAACACCCCATATACGCGGTCGAAACCAAATATTTTATCCCCTCAGGGCATATCGACTGGTTCAACAACCCCATTCCTGCCCCTAATGCTTTTGAAGAAGGCAACATGGCCAACATTTCCCCGACCATCAAAATCGATATTTCCATAAAAAATGGAGTTGTCGAGGAGATCACCATTAGCGCTGCTTGCACTCCTCAAGAAATCACCACCAATAAAGCCCTCTTCCAAGAGTATCAGGATATTTTTGCCTGGTCATACACAGAAATGTCTGGCCTTGATCCTTCTATCATTGAACATCGCATCGACACCTGGCCCGACATTACACCAGTTCATCAAAAATAGCGACCGCTACACCCATCCAAAGCAGTGGCCATCAAAGCTGAGATTGAAAAATTACGCGCGGCTAGGTTTATCTACCCCATCGCCTATACATCATGGGTTTCCAACCCTATACCCATTAACAAAAAATAGTGCATGATCCACGTCTGAATAGACTTTCGAGATCTCAATCACGCATGTCCCAAATACAAATTTCCAATGCCTTTCATCGATCAAATTATCGATGACTGCGCAGGCCACGAGGCTCTATCCTTCATGGATGGTTTCTCTGGTTATAATCAAATCCAAATCCACCTAGCCGATCAATATAAAACCGCATTCACTAGCCCTTGGGGTACATTTGCGTATCGTGTCATGCGTTTTCTCCTAAAGAATTCTAGCGCAAATTTCCAGTGGGCTATGACATACATTTTTCACGATCTAGCTCATATCATCCTCGCATACTTCGACAATCTCACAGCTTGAACCAAAAAACACACCCAACATCTTGATGATTTACTGATCGTCTTCCAACGGTGTCATCAGTACAACATCCGCTTGAACCCCTTCAAATGCATATTCTACATCATTGTTGGGTGCCTCCTCGGATTCATCATTTCCCAAAGCAGTATTACCATGGACCCCCTCAAATTCCAAACCATCATCGAAATTCCACCCCCACAGAATTTACGCCAACTACAGAGCCTACAAGGAAAAGCTAACTTTCTACGACGTTTTGTCCCAAACTATGCCACTCGAGCACATGGTTTCCTTCTCTTACTCTACCACGACATCCCATTCCACTGGGATGAACATGCCCAAAAATCATTTGACGATCTTAAAATGGCGCTCTCCAACACCCCTTTAATTAGTGCACCCGACTACAATCACGACTATATCCTCTACATATCAGCATCAGTTGTCTCAGTAGCAGGAGTTCTCATTCAAATCGGTGATGACGATCATGAGCATGTCATTTACTACGTTAGTAAAAACATCTTAGGGCCACCCTTGAATTATAAACATGAAGAGAAATTAGCCCTTGTAGTCATCCTCGCAGTCCAGAAACTACATCATTACATTCTTCTTTGCATGACTAAGGTCGTAGTAGATTCCAACCCTATGCAATACTTGCTCAGTCGTCGACAAATTAATGGAAAATTTGCTCGATGAATTGTTATCCTTCAGGAGTATGATCTTGATTTTTCAACACCCAAGAGCAAGAAATCTCTTGTCCTCGCCGAACTGGTCATGACCTTCCCCTCTAATACTATCATTACCCCCATCAATACCACCTTCCCCGATGAACATCTCTTTTACATCACTTCAGATGATCCTTGGTACGACGACCTCCTCGTCTACCTCCGAACCCAAAAGTTTGGTAACCACCTCTCACGAGATGATCATCGTCGTATTCGCCACCAGGCCCCCTACTATCTTCTCATCGAATATATCTTATATCGGCGAGGGGTCAACACTATACTTCGTCGATGCTTTACTATTGACGAGGCCAATAGAGTCTTGAATGACTGTCATAGCAATGCATGCGGGGGCCATCTTTCGAGAATGTCCACTGCTCAGAAAATCATTTGAGCAGGTTATTTTTGGCCTACATTGTTTCACGATTGCATTCATGCCATGAAGCGATGCATGAAATTTCAGCTTTATGCCAACAAAGCACGAGCACCACCTTCTCTTCTCCACCCAATCATTACTGCAAGCCCCTTTTGTAAATGGGGCATCGACTTCATGACTTGTAATTCCCCATCCAGTAATGGACAAAAATACATTATTGTCATAGTCAATTACTTCACAAAATGGGCTGAAGCCATGCCCACCTTCAACAACACTGTTGACATTGTAGCGCATTTTTTCTTTAATCACGTCATATCCCTCTTTGGAGTACCACTCCAACTAATTTCTGATCATGGGAAACACTTCGAGAATGAGATTTTCATCAAACTCTCATCTCGGTTAGGATTCTCCCACGAGTTTGCCTCACCATATTACCCTCAGTCTAATGGACAGGTTGAAGCAGTTAACAAGGTCCTCAAGACCATGTTACAGTGCATGGTTAACAAACAAAAGATCAATTGGCATCATATGTTATTTTCCACGCTATGGGCTTACCAAACGGTCGTGAAAACAACCATTGGTTTCACACCATTTCATCTAGTCCATGGAGTTGAGGCCACTCTTCCCATCGAGTACGAAATTCCTACCTTACGCACCGCAATTGAGCTATTACCTGACATTGCTCCAATGGAGCAACGCTTGCTAAACTTAGATTCCCTGGATGAAGATCGTCGATCTTCATTACAGAACAATGAGGCAGTTAAAAAATGCTCAAAGGCCACCTTTCATCGCCACGTCAACCTTCGCTCATTTCACGAAGACAACCTCATCCTTTCTTATGATATTGCTCACGATACCTTCGGTCATGGAAAATTTGAGTCACTATGGCATGGCCCCTACATTATCCAACATTGCCTCACCAAAGGCACATACATATTAGCCTCTCCCGAGGGCCTCTCTCTCAAAGAACCCATCAACAGGTTATACTTGAAAAAATTTTACGCCTAAGTGTAGCCATTCTACATTAGATTATTTCTTTTTATAGTGTTTTTAATCTTTTTTCCATCCCTCACATCTAAAACTATCATTTGTGTTATTGACAGATGCCACCTCCATCGGCCTACCACATCGGTTATGCCGATGACGCCAGTCAGTGGACACAAAATCTTGCTTCGACAGCTTGGGCCCTCTATACCCACTCACATGAACTACTCCACTCGGGAGACATATGTTTGGATGCAGCAACCAACAACCAAGATGAATACACTGTCATCATTGGCCTCCTCGTTGATGCCCATCATCATTGTATTCGTCACCTTAGCATCCTTCTTGACTCTCAAGTAGTCATCCTCCAGCTCAACAATGTGTACCGTGTCCTCAATCCTTGCCTCTTTCACAAATACCTGCAAGTTAGACTATTATCTTGACATTTTGATTTCATTACATTTACACATATTCCAAGACAATTGAATCAAATTATAGATAACTTAGATAACATTGTATTAGATTGGCATATATCACATCAAGATATCTCTACACACACATAAACCATCAAAAACATGTCACAGCATATATAGATTAGACATCATCAACACATTAACAAACACATGTAAACATCACATAGACCCCAAAATGTATGCTCATATATATATAAATCGGTCCACAATGCCATCAAAATGTTTACATACAAAAATACAAACATTCGCAGGCCAATGAAGCACCTCGATACAAAACTGGTGCCACTACACAAAAATGGGCTCACCAGACTATATATAAAATACAACCATACATAGAGAGACACTCAAGGTGCCTCTAGCACACCACCTCTTTCCCCTCCCTCAAGCGATGGTTCCCCACCCACTACTGGTCCCTCTGGATTGGGAGGTAATCGTCCAGTCATCGCAGCACTAGCTACTGCTTCTCACCACACCACGACCTGCCACATCAGCATAAATCCCACACACTACTCCAAGATTCCCTTATCCTGGATGTGCGACCAACTGCCTTCAGGAACTCCCTGTAGCATCACCTCCAGGCGATGATGAATATCCTCAAAATCTCCCCCGGCCTTCGTCGGAGGAGCATGCAATGGCCCGACACCTGGGTCATCAAAACGACGTATCCTCGTTTCTCTCTCATCATCAACTAGTCTCACCTCGATGTCCTCGTACTGACATCTCTCTCTTGCCCACGACCCTCCCCACGACAATCTCCCTGGCTCCTGACGAGCCGACCCTATCATCAGCACAACCTCGCACCTGCAAGGTCCCACATCTACACATATAAACAACCAAATGATAGTATCAACATATATACAAAATACATATCTCATGCTATCTCAAAAATCAACATATCAAAATCACAAACATACCTCGGTGATCAAACACCTCCGATGGAGGTAACACCATGTTCAGATCATCCCGAAAGTCAACACCAGCGTATGGATACTACAGTATAACATGCGGCATCTTCTGCCACACCTTTGTCTCCTCAGCTGTGAAAAAATGGTCACCCTTGCCACCACTGTGGCGAACCAAAATCGTTGACCACCGCCTCAATCATGGTTCTCTCACCTCAGGAGCGCCCAATAAAATCCTAGGGTGCAACATTGACACCCTCTCCAAAAACCAGGCCACCAAGATGGACCCAAAGGAAAAATCCCCCAAGTCTATAGACCGACATCGTTCCAGCTACCCTACCATCCTGGCATGCAGCATCAACCCCCAGGCAAAGTGATCCCCAGCCAGTACCCTCCCCATAATCCTGAGCTAACCACCACTGATCCGCTGAGTCATGAAGGACCCATACACCCTCACAATCATCGCTACTACACAGCGATGCGCTAGAGTATCCATCACCCCGATGCTCATGATGGAGCTCGACATGTAGTTCTCCCTCGAACAGTACCTTCAGCCCAAGGTTGCTAATGAAACGTCCGCAAGTAACACCGGCTCCGCTGGTAGGGGTGTTCCTCAAAACGGGAGCCCAGTCAAAAAGTATATGTCCTCCACTGTAGTGAAGGAAATCTGCTCTCCCCACACCATAAAGCAATGCAGGTCCAAACTCCACATCCGGATCATAAACTGTAGGAGATACTCCTATGCCCGTATCAATGGGCACTCAAATAACTTCACAGCCCATAGGCTGCCAAAGTGGCATGAACCCATGGCTCCTCAATAGCTACGACATCCCTCAGCTGGGACTAATTCCTCTCTCGCCAGCCGACTGGCATCGTGCAAAATGATTGCCTACAACCACATAATACAGTCCTAGGTCAGCCATATTGACCATAAAAAACATTAAAAAAGATAAGTTTTACACCCGTCAACCTTGCCCCAAGACGTGACTATTTAACCCACAGGCACACACATATGTGCGCCTGCTCACCCCACAGGTGCGCATGCAGGAGCACCTGTCCATCCCACAAGCGTGCATGCATGTGCGCCTACTCACCCTACAGGGGTGCCTCCATGCACCCATGTCATGAACACATTCATGTATCACAATGCGCCTGTCCACTACACAGTCGCACACCCATGCACGACTATGTAGCAAACAGGCGCGCATATCATGCGTGTCTTTCTCCCCCTTACGAGTGCACCCATGCGCAACTATCCAGATAATAGACGCACACCTGTGCATGCATATTTCTGGATCGCCCGTGCACTAGGGGGCCCACAACCATAAAACCCCTGTACAACCCTCTGTACAGACCCTGCCCATAAACTGAAAACTTACTTCTATGCAGGACGATACGACCACTAACCTAAATCTCGTTGGTCCTGAATCGGCTACCTCATCCTCTCAGAATCTCCAAATCTCCTCTGAATACCTCTCATCCAGTCACTCTGGCAGCAAGTACAAATGAGGTGGAAATGTGGGCCCTACAACTATATATAGGCCTTTCCGCCAAACTTCGAAAGACCATTCTGGGAGCTCCGGGTGCCTGTTTTTCGATCCATCTTCAGGCACGGGATCATCATCCCATCATCTACATCAAGACAGTCCCTGGGCTAGTTTTTATCCTTAGCCTCCGGGGTGACATTTTTTCATACCCAATCCAGGTAAGCATGCTCATATTCAAAATTATCAAATAAATGCTTGTATATTCGATTCTCTTCAGATATTGTTCACTTTGGGTATTTGGTTTTCATGTATGCAGGTACTTGGTCATCATACATCACTGCAACTCCTTCAGGTATATAATCAGCAATGGCATGTAATCATTCCCTCTGAATCTCAATTGCATCTCCGTTCACACCCTCTGAATCTCAATTGCATCTCCGTTCACACCCTCTAACATTTTCCTTTAGGATCCCCATCTCCGGCTCTGTAGCACCGACACCTCCATTGCATCTTAGGTACTATCACTCGATAGCACTCTCCCCCACATGAGTTGTCCCATTCATAGTACCCTTTTTCGCTTTGACACTCATGTTGTTTTTCAACCCTTTAGGGATGGGAGTCCCAATAGTCTTACATCATGTTGCGAATCAGCCACATACTCCTTCTCCTCATTTTGCTAGCTTTCCCAATGGACTCCCAGATTATCTTTTCAAGGTTGTATTTTGAGTGCACCTCCACAGTATCATGAACCCTCCATTTCATCCACAATCAGTTTGCCCTTCTACAAATTTCCCTTCATTTCATCTACCTCATACAGAAACCCACCCATGGGGCCCCCACCTTCCACCAATTCTCCAAGCTACTAGTTCCCTAACCGACCCAACCATATTACATTGGGGCACACATTTCTGTATTTGTACACTCATCCCAAATTATTCTTTATTTTTGTAAACTATAAAAAGCCTTTGTTTCCAACATTTACATACCTTTTTGTCGTCACCTTTGGAAACCTTCTTCCCTTTTTGGAAAACGCAACCCATGTTGCCCTTGGTTGGGGAACCCTTTATCATCTACCCCTATTGACATCATCCATATCCTCCAAGTATCCCACAGGCCACTTATCTTTACCCTCTGAGTTTGTTCACTTTGTCCCACCTCTGGCACAACTTGTCCCACGTTTGGTTGTCCCCCTGACACTCGACCTAGTTAAACAGTTGCGGCCACTTATAATTCACATATACCCCCAACCAAGGGAAGTCTTGAGTCTTCATACATCTTTTCTTCGACCATGTACCTCCTCCAGTTCCTAACCTCACCTAGTAGATTTCACGAAGCCCTTTTCTTCTGGGAGTCGCATCCCCCTTTTGTCGACATCAACGCAGTTTTCCAGAAGGGCGATAGTATCTTGACTCTCGTTACCTTTTCCATGAGAGGTATTGGATGACATAGGGAGAACCATAATTTCTCCCTGTTTTCGTTGACCCCCATAACATTCGACTTCAACACTTTCTCATGTTACGGTGGGTCTTACTTTGCGACTATTGCAGTTATTTCTTATATTTTCCGAAGACCTCTGAACTTGGCTGGGCTATCAATGCCTATAAAATCCATGATATTTCTTACAGATGTCACTGCCTATTGTTCAGAGTATGTTCCTCTGCAGAATTGTCTTATACCTTTATCATGACCTCCTTCAAGGGCGATGTAGTTGTCTACATCAACACACCATTTCTTTTTTAGTTACATGACACGAGCATGGGGCATGCTCGCCTCGTTTGTACACAGTTTATTTTTATACACCTTATGGAAGGTTGGGTTCTACAGGTTCCCTTCTCCCTCCAACGGGTAACTCTTGACACTCTCACTATCGCTCTCTCTTACGACACTCTCAGTAGAATAAACATTGATGAATTTCGGCTATACATATGCTCCTAAACTCATCCATCAGGGAGCATCTGTTATCACAGAAATTTCATCTGCAAATGGTTACAAGAATCCAGCATCATCAAACAGTTATGAGGTCACCCATGGACCACAATTACCACAAAATCATTTCCAAAAGTTCCAAAAATATACAATCAGTGATAAAATTAAAGTGCGATATGACTACATAGGGCACGTGTGCACATGCGCAAAACAAAAATGTAGGAAAAGTGCACATGCGCCTTATGCACGACTGTGGTCACTAAAATCCATGCACATCTGAGAATGGTGCATTTATTAGATTGGTAAGCTTCCCACCCACTTCTGGGTCAGCTTCCAAGTTGATTTGACACCCAAATATCAACTGGATCCGACTAGGTGGTTGGTCAAAGACCTAAAAATGCCCTAATTAGCCTCTTTTCACACTACAAGCTGGTTGCGCAATACCTCAAAAAGGTGTTATAAAACAGGGCCATGGGTGCACTTCATTTTCAAGGAATTTCATTAGAAAAGGTATGCTACCACTATTCTCTTGAGGAATCCTGATGCAAGAGCATCATAAATATCAAGCGAGCGTGGAGAAAGCACAACGTATTTTTTTGAACACATGATAAATTGCTTGAAAAAAAACTTTTTGAAGTTGATGTGCAAATCTTTAATGAAGCCATTTATGAAGGAGTGCCTTTGTATATTGTATTGGACCTTGAGTGATTCGCTCTCGTCCTTAGTAAGTAGGAGGCATTTAAACTAGTTAATGCAGGTAGATAGACTTGAATTCATAGATTAGACAGGTTTAGGAGGAAAGAGGGAAACGAGATATAGACACCCTCATTGTGCATTGTAACATAGTTAGTAGCATTGGAGCATTGAGAAGAGAAGCAGAGAGTTGTGGAAGAACACCCATGTATAGATCTTGAATTAATAGAAGAAGTCGATTCAAGTTCATGGCGTTGTGTTTGTTCTCTGTGTATGTATGTTGAATGCTATGCTCATGAGTATGTACCTCCTATTATTCATTTGTTTTACATGCTATGTATGAATGATTTATTTCTGAGTGTTTGAAATATGAGAAAGGAAGTAGAAGAAATGAGTTTCAATTGTTTCTCCATCTGAGCAAGGATTCTTGCAAGGAGTGCAGTTTAAGTCATCCGCAAGGAGTGCGCTGACAAAGGGCTCAGATAGTTTAACACTTATTCTCATTCACCCAGAAGTGAAATTGGGTTATAGAAGTCGTGCAAGGAGTGCACTGGCTAAGGAAAGTGTCAGTTGTGAACCCGAGAAAGCATTTGGGATACTACTACTGCAAGTGTGCAAAGAGTCGAAGAGTTCTCAGATACTTTGAGAATATCTGAAGATTTTCCGCAAGGTGTGCATGCAAGGACCCTCTTTGAGGTTGGAAGTTGTGTGGAAGCTCAGGAGGGATAAGGCTTTCAAGCTCATCGAAGAGAAGCACTAGAAGATTTGTTCCGTGGAGTGTTTAAAAACAAACGTTGCATAGCTGCACCGTAGGTGGACAAATTCCAAGGAGGAATACTTAATCATTTTCAAGGAATCGCCAAAGGAAGGAAATTGACGGTCGGGATATTGTGGAGAGGATTTGTGAAATCCCGTTAGCCATTGGATCTGCCAAAGAAGCAAGGAGGCTACAGCTTCATTCAGATTTCAAGCTCCAAGGGTCGTGAGTCGTTGGATCATTGATCAGTTACCCGTCAGCCGTCGGATCGGACAGGAGCTGCACCAGGTTTACCATCGGGATTTGAAAGATCGGTAGTCCTATGGTCAAATGTTTTTTGACATTTGAAACCCCAATGTCCTAGGAAGATCTGGACCACCCATTAGTTGGGACACGTGGCAGAAATCAGATTCATTGGGGAAAATCCCAACAGGAAGTAGTCTATCAGCATTTGGGTCATTGGGATATTGGCAATCCTGGTGACCAGGTATTTATGCATTTTGGAATCGTGAAGCTCAAAATCCTGATAAGGAGGGAAGCATCATTGTGGAAGCCAACTGTCAACATAGCGGAGAATCAGGAATCCCGTGGGAAAATTTTCTTCAGCATTTGAAACCCCGTAGCCCCGATGAGGCATAAGACTACAGTCACGGTAACAACGGTCATGTGGGCCAGGAGCCTAGCTAGGAGAGCTAGAGCGTAAAGAACGCGTCAGGATTCGAGGGATCGCAAATCCGGAGAACGATTGCATTTCGACATTGGAAAGTCTGAAACCCCAATGGGAGGTATGAATGCGGTCATATAGAGGGGGTCATGTTGACCAAGAGTCTAGCCTGGAGGGACAATAGAGAGTGGAGCGCATCGGGATTTTGAAGCCAAAAAAAACCCCGACGAGAAGGAATATAAGGCTGCGGTCTTATAAAAAAATGGTCACATGGACTAGAGGCTTAGTCCGGGAGGCTTAAGTAGTAAGGGAGCATATCGGGGATCGGGGATCGGTAAAACAAGTTGTGTGGACAATGCAAGTGCTGAAATCCCGATAGGAGGAACCCCAGTAACAAAGTAAAAGGACAGCATTGATTTAGAAGAAAGGGAGATCTCGTGAGAGAGTTGTTGTGGGTGAAAATTTCCCGACAGGGAAATAGAAGAACCTTTCAGTTCTTCGGGCCAAGGAAGGAGGAAAGATCCTGTGAGCGGACGTGCCTTAGCGGGCACGCCTGCGTCAAGTAGTAACAGAGCCTGATTCTTGTGTGTATATTTCAGGCAAGAGAGGCAAGAGGTAAAGAGCACTCTGATACACACGTCAAGTGGTATCAGAGCCGCAGAAATACTCTTTGCTTTCTGTAGCAGAGAAGAAGGAAATTCACCATGCCTCCAAGGAGACGGGATAGACAGTCGCCCAATCCAGAGGAAAGAGAAAAACCGAGGAGAAGGGGTAGACAAGCGCAAAATCTAGAAATGGAAAGAGAGATACGTGATCTACGAGCTAGACTCGAAGATATGGAGACAGCGCAAAGATGCACAGCCAGTGCGGGGGATCTTAGTGATTCCGAGAATGAAGTGGAAGCTGAACATGGGGAATAAGTTGCAGCCAAGGATGTAGCCAATGAATGTCTAATCAAAGTTATTTCACGAATGGGTGCAAAAAAGAAGATGGACATTCCAGTTTATGAGGGGAATCTGGATGTGGAAGAGCTTCTAGATTGGATTAGAGCTCTGGATACATACTTCGATTATGAAGATATCGAAGAGGATAAGAAAGTCAAGCATGTTGTCACAAGATTAAAGGGACATGCAACATTATGGTGGGATGAGCTACAAGCAGATAGACACTGCAAGGGCAAGCAGAAAATTAAAAGTTGGGATCGAATCATTGGAAAGATGAATGCAAAGTTCATCCTGAGAGATTATCAAATCACTCTATTCAGGAGGATGAAAAACTTGGGACAGAAGTTGATGACAGTAAAAGAATACACAGAGGAATTCTACAGGCTGGAAATTAGGGCAGGTCATCGGGAGAGCGATGATGAGAAAGTTGCCAGGTATATGAATGCCCTAAGATACGATATCCAGGACGAGATGAGTATGGAAACCATCCGAACGATGGAGGATGCCTATCAAATGGCTTTGAAAGCTGAAGAGAAGATGAGCCATAAGAAAGGTCAGTGAGGCCAACGTAGGGGTCAGCCCAAAGGCAAATCAGTTGCCCAAGATAAATACCAGAAGCTGAAGGACGACTGGAAAAAGCCTCAGACTATAACCGAGAGAGGTGGAAGTTCACAACGAGGCCAACATGCTGAACATAGAGGGAAACATACAGAGCAGAGCGGAGGATACGCTGATAATAACATGTTTCCTCGTACCAGAGGTAGAGGAAGAGGAAGAGGTGGAGTAATCGCATGCTTCACGTGTGGAAAAAATGGGCATAAGTCCTATGATTGTCAAGATAAAAAGAAGGATGGAGGAGAAGCTCACATCGTCGAGGCACAGAGGCAAGATGTTGAAGCGTAAGATGTAGAAGGTGGAAGGTCATTGATGATGCGTAAGGTTCTCTTAACACCCGAGAAGGAGGTGGAGGACTCAGCGCAAAGAAACGGACTTTTCAGAACTTCTTGCAAGACCAAGGACAGGGTATGCAAGGTTATCGTGGATAGTGGTAGCACAGATAATCTTGTATCAACCGAGATGGTAGAGAAGCTGGAGCTGGAGATGATTGATCACTCGAGTCCATACAAAGTTTCGTGGCTACATAAGGGACATCAAGTAAATTTCACTAAACAGTGTTTAGTTGAATTCAAAATAGGAGGGTATAATGATAAAATACTCTGTGATGTTATTCCTATGGATGTCTGTCATTTATTGCTGGGAAGACCATGGCAATATGATAGGAACGTAATTCATGATGGGAAGATGAATAAGTATACTCTAGAGAAGAATGGGAGGACACACATGTTGCTTCCAATAAAATATAAGGAGGTAAAACTGGAAGGGAGAAATATTGTACTCCTCATGAGTGGGAAGGAACTTATTATGGAGGTGAAGAAGAAAGAAGAGCCACAATTTATTGTGGTCAGGAAGCCGAGAATTTTTTTGACTAGCACAAGGGTAGATGATTTGCCAGAAGAAGTTCAGGAACTGCTGGAAGAGTTCGCTGACATAGTAGTGGACGAATTACCTCATTCGTTTCCACCGATGAGAAGTGTGAGTCATCGTGTAGACCTCATACTAGGAGCTAGTTTTCCGAATAAATCCGCATACAGGTTGACGCCACAAGAAAATGAAGAGGTCAAGAAGCAATTCCAGGAGCTGCTAGACAAAGGATTGGTCAGGGAAAGTTTGAGCCCGTGTGTCGTTCCAACGGTACTCATTCCAAATAAAGATGGAGGTTGGAGAATGTGTACTGACTCAAGAGCCGTCAACAAGATAACCATCGGGTACAGGTTTCCATTTCCGTGGATGGATGATTTAATGGATTGCTTGAGCGGAGCAAAATACTTTTCAAATATTGATCTGAAAAGAGGATATCACCAGATTATCATGAGGGAAGGCGATGAGTGGAAGAGGGCCTTCAAAACAAACGAAGGGCTGTATGAATGGCTTGTCATGTTGTTTGTCTTGACAAATGTGTCGAGTACCTTTATGAGGTTAATGAATGAAGTCCTGAGGGAATTCATCAGGAATTTTGTCATTGTGTATCTGGATGACATATTGATTTTCATCAAAGCAAAGGCAAAACATATGAAGCACTTAGCTACAGTAATGAAGAAGCTACAGCAGGAGAAGTTGTTGATAAACATGAGGAAATATTCATTTATGAAGAAATAACTCATTTACTTGGGATTTATTATATCTGTGAATGAATTGAAGATGGATCCAGATAAGGTGGAGGTAATTAAAAATTGGCCATCATCGAGAAATATTTTTGAGGTGAGGAGTTTTCATGGACTGGCTAGTTTCTACTGGAAGTTCATCAGAAATTTTAGTGGGATTAGCACAGCGATGATGGATACAACCAAGAAAAGACATAAATCTTTTCACTGGACTGAAGAGGCAGAGAAAAGTTTCAAATTGTTGAAACGGAAGATCATGGAACAACCGGTTCTAGTGTTGCCAGATTTCCAAAAGACGTTTCAAGTAAAATGTGACATGAGCGGGTTTTCCATAGGAGCGGTCTTGAGTCAGGAGGACAGACCAATTGCATATTTCAGCGAGAAGTTGAATGAGGCAAAAGAAAATTACTCCACGTATGATAAGGAATTCTATGCCATCATACAGGCATTGAAAAAATGGAGACACTATTTGATTCCAAAGGAATTTCTTTTATATAGTGGTAACCATGCATTACAATTTGTGACTCAACAGGAGAAGTTGAATCAGAGGCATGTTAAGTGGGTCGAATACATGCAGAATTTCACTTTTGTAATTAATCATATTTCGGGTACTGTTAACAAAGTGGTTGATGCTTTGAGCAGTAAATGTTTACTGATGCAGGAGTTCAAAGTCAGGACGTTAGGCTTTGATGATCTCAGGGACATGTATGCAGATGATCAGGATTTTAAAGAAGCATATGGAGCAGCTAAGAACCCAGTTCTTAGAGACAGAAGCCAGTGGATAGAGTACGTGATCCAGGAAGGATTTTTGTTCAAGGGCAATCAATTGTGTATTCCGAATTGCTCCATGAGGGAGAATCTATTAAAGGAGAAACACAGTGGAGGCTTGGCAGGGCATTTTGGTCACGACAAGACATTTGCAAAGCTGAGCGAGTCATACTTTTGGCCAGGGATGCGGTCATAGGTCAAGTGGTTTGTAGATAGATGCAGAATTTGCCAACATTCAAAGGGAAGAAAGCAGAATGTAGGATTCTATCAACCATTACCCATACTCGAGAGGCCGTGGGATGAAATCAGCATGGATTTCGTATTGGGATTGCCAAGGAAGCAAAGAGGATTTGATTCAGTCTTTGTGGTAGTGGATAGGTTTTCAAAGATGGCACATTTTATCCCATGCCAGAAAAACAGTGATGCAACTCACATCGCAAATCTGTTTTTCAAAGAGGTCATTCGACTTCACGACTTACCAAGGAGTATTGTTTCGGACAGAGATACAAAGTTCATGGGGCACTTTTGGAGGACATTATGGAAGAAGCTAGGGACTAAATTGTTGTTTAGTTCATCTTATCATCCTCAGAGGGATGGATAGATGGAAGTGGTCAACAGAAGTCTGGGAGATTTGCCGAGGAGCTTGGTGACAGAAAACCACAGCCAGTGGGACAACATATTACCACAGGCAGGGTTTGCATAAAATGACTCAGTGAATAGGAGTACAGGTCAGAGTCCTTTTCAGATTTTTTATGGCATACAACCGAGGGGAATTTCTGAATTGAGAGATTCGAAACAAACTACTACTAGGAGCGCTAGTGCAGAGGAATTCGCAGAGGCGATGAAAGAACTTCACAGCCGGGTGAAGGAGTGATTGCAGAATTCAAGTCAGGAGTATAAGTGGAGAGCAGATCAGCATCAAAGATGACTCCAATTTGAGGTTGGTGACTTGGTTCTGGCACATTTGAGAAGAGAAAGGTTCCCCAGAGGAACGTACAATAAATTGAAAATGAAGAAAATTGGGCCATGTAAGGTCTTGAAGAAATTGGGGGAAAATGCTTATGAGATCGAGTTACCGGATGGGATCGAAATATCTCCGATATTCAATGTCGCAGATTTATATCCATATAAAGCTGAGGAAGTAGGAACAGAAGGTGAACAGCCAGGGTTTCAGTGGCAGAAGAAGATGCCAATTGTAGAGAAGCCGCAGATGGAGAACATATTGGACAAGAGAGTCAGTAAGAAGACCAGGAAGAAAGAATACTATGAGTATCTGGTCAAATGGAAGGGCCATCCAGTGGAAGATGCCAGCTAGGAGAATGAAGTAGAGATACATAAGCATGGATATACCATGCAGGAGCTCATGGACAAGAGCCCATGAAAAATTTTAAGCGAGGGAGTATGATGTAGGAGCATCATAAATATCAAGCGAGCGTGGAGCAAGCGCAACGTATTTTTTTGAGCACATGATAAATTGCTTGAAAAAAACCTTTTTGAAGTTGATGTGCAAATCTTTAATGAAGCCATTTATGAAGGAGCACCTTTGTATATTGTATTGGACCTTGAGCGATTTGCTCTCATCCTTAGTAGGTAGGAGGCATTTAAACTAGTCAATGCAGGTAGATAGACTTGAATTCATAAATTAGACAATTTTAGGAGGAAAGAGGGAAATGGAATATAAACACCCTCATTGTGCATTGTAACATAGTTAGTAGCATTGGATCATTGAGAAGAGAAGCAGAGAGCTTTGGAAGAACACCCATGTACAGATCTTGAATTAATAGAAGAAGTTGATTCAAGTTCATGGCGTTGTGTTTGTTCTCTGTGTATGTATGTTGAATGCTATGCTCATGAGTATGTACTTCCTGTTATTCATTTGTTTTACATGATATGTATGAATGATTTCTTGCTGAGTGTTTGAAATCTGAGAAAGGAAGTAGAAGAAATGAGTTTCAATTGTTTCTCCATCTGAGCAAGGATTCCTACAAGGAGTGCAGTTGAAGTCGTCCGCAAGGAGTGCGCTGACAAAGGGCTCAGATAGTTTAACACTTGTTCTCATTCACCCAGAAGTGAAATTGGGTTATAGAAGTCATGCAAGGAGTGCGCAGGCTAAGGAAAGTCTCAGTTGTGAACCTGAGCAAGCATTTGGGAGACTATTGTTGCAAGTGTGTGCAGAGTCGAAGAGTTCTCAGATACTTTGAGAATATCTGAAGATTTTCTGCAAGGAGTGCATGGAAGGACCCTCTTTGAGATTGGAAGTTGTGTGGAAGCTCAGGAGGGATAAGGATTTGAATCTCATCGAAGAGAAGCACTAGAAGATTCATGTTGCAGAGTGTTTAAAAACAAATGTTGCATAGCTGCACCGCAAGTGGACAAATTCCATGGAGGAATACTTGATCATTTTCAAGGAATCGCCAAAGGAAGGAAATCGATGGTCGGGATCTTGTGGAGAGGATTTGTGAAATCCTGTCAGCCATTGGATCTGCCAAAGAAGCAAGGAGGCTATGGCCGCGTCCAGAGTTCAAGCTCCAAGGGTCGTGAGTCATTGGATCGTTGATCAGTTACCCGTCAGCCGTCGGATCAGACAGGAGTTGCACAAGGTTTACCATCGAGATTCGAAAGATCGGTAGTCCTGTGGTCAAATTTTTTTCGACATTTGAAACCTTGAAGTCCCGGCAAGAACTGGACCGCCCGTTAGTTGGGACGCGTGGAAGGAATCAGAGTCATCAGGGAAAATCCTGACAGGAAGTAGTCTATCGGCATTTGGGTCATTGGGATATTGAGAATCCTGGTGACCAGGTGTTTATGCATTTTGGAATCGTGAAGCTCAAAATACCGATAAGGAGGGAAGCGTCATTATGGAAGCAAGCTGTCAACATAGCGGAGAATTGGGAATCCTGTGGGAAAATTTTCTTCAGCATTTGAAACCCCATAGCCCCGACGAGGCATAAGACTGTGGTCACGGGAACAATGGTCATGTGGGCCAAGAGCCTAGCCAGGAGAGATAGAGCATAAAGAACGTGTCGGGATTCGAGGGATCGTGAATCCGGAGAACGATTGCATTTCGACATTGGAAAGTACGAAACCCTGATGGGAGGTATGACTGTTGTCATATAGAGGGGGTCACGTGGACCAAGAGTCTATCTTGGAGGGCTAACAGAGAGTGGAGCACATCGGGATTTTGAAGCCAAAAAAAACCCCGACGAGAAGGAATATAAGGCTGCGGTCTTATAAAAAAATGGTCACGTGGACTAGAGGCTTAGTCCGGGAGGCTCAGGCAGTAAGGGAGCGTATCGGGGATCAGGGATCGGTGAAACAAGTTGTTTGGAAAACACAAGTGCCGAAATCCTGATAGGAGGAACCGCGGTAACAAAGTAAAAGGCCATCATTGATTTAGAAGAAAGGGAGATCCCGTGAGAGAGTTGTTGTGGGTGAAAATTTCTCGATAGGGAAATAGAAGAACCTTTTAGTTCTTTGAGCCGAGGAAGGAGGAAAGATCCTGTGAGTGGACGTCCCTTAGCGGGCACGCCTGCGTCAAATCTTCTATTCTCATCAAGAGTATACTAGCACCATTACATTGGGCAATCCATCTCACCTCTTAAGTGGATTTGTTTGAGATTCTTTCACCATTTTCATTCAAAGTTGTAAGAAGAGCTTATTTGTGGGGGTCCAAGAGCCCTCCCTTGGAGGAAGAAGGGACTCATAGTCCTCTATCTTCTCAGTGTTTTCTTTCACTAATATCAACCTTGCCATTGGTGACATGAGTCTTACTGATTTATTGTTCTTATGTCCTTATGCTCAAATAGTTTAGTTGTTCTTTTATTTCTTAGTTTAATTCTTAGTTGTTCTTTTATATTTCTTTCTCTAACCCTTTTTCCTTACAGTTGTCTTGCTTAGATAACCTAGCGAACCTTGTAATCGCCTATGTTTTTCTCACTTAGGTGATGAAAGAGGCGCAACAATGGTTAAAAAGGATTAAATTTCTCTATTACGGATTCACCCCCCCTCTCAGTAATCCAACAATTGGTATCAGAGCTAGTTCCTTTAGGAAAGAGTTTAACCACTGGAAGGAGATCATGGATTATTATGAGAATGGATTATCAATGTTTAATGGTTAGAATGGTTTAAAGTATGATATGTGGAGCATACGAATGAAAGTATTTTTATAGGCATAGGGACATTATATTTGGCTATCAGTTGTTACAGGATATGATAGTTCAAAAAGGGAAAAGACTGCATCCAAGAAGGACTTGAAGAAGAATAACAAAATAGCAATGGATTTCATCTGGGAATGATTGCCTATTCTGGTAAGAGAAAAGGTTGGTAAATGTTCATCGCCAAAGAAATTTGGGATAATTTGCATAATGTATATTCTTCACCCATCATAGAATATGAAAATGAAAAAGAAGATGTAGGTATAGAACAAAAAGAAAGATGCTCATCATGTCAGATAGAGTCAGAAGAGGAAGAGTATGAAGAAGAAAAGTTGATTGCAGAGAACAATTGATCAGTGCAATTGAATATCGAAAGAAAGAAAGAGACAAAAACAAGTCATCCAAGAAATAATTGATGAAGCAAAAGGAAAGTGTTCAAGGTTACTAAAAAGCTCAGTAGGTCATCAATAATTTAAGAACTCAGCTAGAAGAGGCTAGAATAATTGAAGAAAATATAGAATATCAAAAGAAATGTTTAGAAGCCAACATAACAGCACAAAAGGAAGAAGCAGAAAAGAGAGAAAATGTACTGGCGGATCATCTCAAGAAAATAACCAATGACTTAAACCAACTTGAGGAAGAGTTTGGTCGAGAAGAGAAAAGAATCAAAGAAGAAATAATTACATTGAAAATCCAAATTGAAGAATAAAAGAGAACAAAAGAGGTCATGAAGTCTCAAATAATGAACAAAGAAGCAGAGGTTGAGAAGATTGAAGAAGAAGTTGTCACACTAAGAGTCAAATTCGTCAAGCTCAAAAAGAATGTTGAAGAGACAGAAGCATCCACATCAGTTATAGAGAATGAAGAGAAGCACTCAAGGTTGCTAGAAAATAAGAATGAATAAAATAGAAAGAGTTATGCAGAAGTATTCAAAGGAAGGAATCATGGTCAACCAGAATCTAAGAAAACTATTGAAGATACATCTTCAAGAATACCATTCATGTTCAAGCCAAAAAGAAACTTCAATCATGATCATGATCAGTCAAGGTATAAATTTAGAAGGACTACACCACAGAGAATATCATTCACTCCCAAGTATGCAAACTTCTTTTATGGTTATTATTTTTATTTTACTAATTTTGGACATAAGGTTACAGATTGAAGGGATTATAAAAGAAATGTTCAAGCAAGAAGTTCATATGTGGCCCCACGTAACATTGAATGTTACAAATGTCATAACTATGTAAACATAGCTAGTGATGATAGAAGCATGATCGATACTTCCATGAAAGGGAAAACTGATATCAGATATAAAAATGTATGGATAAGAAAACACAAAGAACGGTTGAATAATGACCATGTCTCAGAGATCGCAAGATTGACAATAAAACGAGATGAAGAAAATTCTACAGAGAAAAAGAAAGATGTCGGTTATAGAAAGGTTTGGAAAACAACTGAAAGAAAAGAAGGACAGGTAAATAAGGAACAGGTTCAAGAGATTGTAATTTCAGTCATTTTAGTGAAATATGACTCCACAGATAGAAAGAAATAAGTTAGAGCTCAGACAAATGATGAATCTACCAATGAAGATGATGATGAATACACATAAGAGTAGGAATTGTTTTGAGCCATCCAGCTTTGAGACTCTCAGGTAATATGAATATTAGACAGGGGGAGTCTATGCGATAGATGTGACAGACCAAAGAACCATCCTTCGAACAACTTGCAGAGTTTGAGAAGATACATCCATAGCAGTTAGTTAGAAGAAGTACAATTTGATGGATTAATCAAGACTTCATGATAGTATAGTGATAAATGGGTCAGCATTATGGACAGTTGTGCAAGTATATTATTGGATAGTATGGACGAGATCATGGATTCATAGATTGGTTCAAAGACTGGTTCAGAGACAAAGGAACATTATCATAATGGATGATAATTACACAGGAAATGGCTTGAACAATGCTAATGGATTCCAAATTGATAGATATTTTTTGGACACATGGAGTGCATACAACAATTCACATTCAAAACAAAGTAATGCTCAGAAACAACAATGACAAAACTCCCTAAGAACTATGGAAAAGAAGCACAAACAACAACCTCTACATCAAGGTAACTCAAGGTAGCATTTTATTAATTGAAATTTATGTTGATGATATTGTTTTTGGAAGTACCGATGATAGGTTAAGCCATAATTTTTCAAAGGATATGTAGAATGAATTTGAAACGTCATTACTGTTGGATTTACTTCACACACACCTAGGATTCATTTTTCCTAAGGTTTTTCCTTGTTTATTAGTCATTATTAATAATTATCCAGTCTCCTATATGTTAGGGGAGAATATTCCACCTAGAGAATATTCTCTTCAGTTTTCACTTCAGTTTGACTAGTTGAGTGGAGTCTAGATGCTGCATTGGTTTTGTCACCATACAACATTGGGATCATCACCAGCTAATGCGCATTGTACTTGGGATCATCACTAGACTAGCGCATTACTCATGATTCCCTAATCTCCTCCTCACTTCACTATGTTTCAGTCAGTTAACTGAAGATTAATAGACTAGTTATCTCAGACTAGGTGGCACTTCACTCTCGTAACTGCTTGAGAGACCAGACTAGGTGGAAGTTCACTCCTGTAACTGCTAGTGTGTGTCCAAATCACTCTAGACCACCAATATGGTGCATCAGTTATTCATGTTTCCTATATCTATTGTAAATTATTCACTCTTTGAGTGTGGAAAACGGTTAATGGGAATTATTTCATTCTTTCTCTCCTTCTTATTCTTTCTCCAATTCTCTTTGCAAATGTGTGTATTATTGTTTAGCTAGATCTATTCTATGTAGGTTAAACACATTTACATGGTATCAGAGCAGATGGACCGCTAAGAAAAAGATACACCAAATTATTTTTGCAGGTACTGAAGATTGAAGAACGCAGAAAATATGGAATATATGTTTTACTCATTGATAATAATTCTCACGCCTCATAACTATTTTGATTGGAAGCCAAAGATTCTATTTTTTCTTAGAAGTAGAGTCTTATACCAAATAACCATGGAAATGGAAGTAGATCCTGATTCTGCTGATGAGAAAAATGACTTTCTCAATAGACAATATATGGCCATAGGATTTATCTTATTGTCTATTTCTCCAAAAATTCTCCATCAAGTATATGATGAATCAAAAGAATCAACTCCAAATGAATTATGGACCATATTGGAGGTTCTATTTGGAAATAAATAATATTATGAAGATTTCATGCAGGGGATTGGAAATATAGAGCCAGAAGAAAAATCGTCAGAAGATCAAGCCTCTTATTATGAAGAGTCTTCTACAAACGTATTTGCACAAATTTGTATTCCATTAATTGAAGATGATTTATACTCCATTTCATATTTGTTTTCTGAATTTCATGTGGAATATATATGGCATGCATCTCATGAGTTACATGAAGAAAATTTTGCATGCACAATGCATGCATCTCAGGAGACAAAAAGGGAGCCGCGCACATCATAATCAATTATGCTATTTTCCGATCAAAATTTGCAGAAACAAAATGTATATTTTAATTCCTCTCTGGAAAATATTGAATTTAGAAACAACAATTGTTTGAAATAGAGTCCATGAAGTGAATTTATGATCATTTTAAAATCAACAAAATTTCAGCATTTTTTTTGGAAACGGTCGCACAGTTTTCAAAGTTTCATCCAAACTTTATTTGGATCTTCTTAATTATGAGAAGAGAAAGTGGATATGTGTGGAAATATCAATGATTCATCTACTTCATCAGATCTGTACAAACATCTACATCTTCAACAAAATATTCAACGAGCACAAACTTGCACAATTGCGAAGTCATCTTGGAGTGAAGGACACAGTTGCCTAGCAACTGTAGTTCTTATTCTTACATACATTGTACCTTGAGGGGGGGTTTCCCTCTTTCCTCATTTATTTTAGTGTATATTTTGTATTTGGGTACCTAAAATGGTCTTGTTTCCAGGACCCATTCTTTATTTTCACCATAGTGATGTTCAGGGGGGGTGTTGGAGTTACTTCACACACACCTAGGATTTATTTTTCCTAAGGTTTTTCCTTGTTTATTAGTCA
>JZKD02S1434889.1:151978-164460 GCA_000966675.3 Picea glauca
TAACTCCGCAGGTGTAAAAAAAAAAAAAAAGTCTGGAATTTTTTTCACATTTATTTGAGACCTATTCCATTGGATTCATCTCTTCGCCCTTATCACATTCATCCATATCATTTTTTGGCAAAATGTTTTGACCCTGCCCACCCCTTTTCAGTTCACCCATCCTCGTGGCCCATACCCATAGCCAAGAACTGGAGTCTCGCTTCAACACCTTGCAATCTAGTTTCCTAGAGACCCAAAAAGAAGTGAAACAACTTAGTGCTACGGTTTCCTCCCTCGATTCATCCATCAATACAACCATAAATGCATCTGTGCAATCCTCAATGGAGGAAGTCAAACAAGAACTAACCACCCAGCTTGAATCTGTCTTTGCATCACTCTGCACCAAACTGAAGATCCCTATCGATGACCCTTTCCCTGACGCACCTCCAAAGACTTAAGGTGAACATTCCTTCCATTCCCATACCTTTTAGCCCCATCACTTTCAATGTGACCTACGCCTTCCGCGAGTGGATGTAACTAAATTTGATGGCTCAGACCCCACTAGTTGGGTCACCCAAATGGAACATTATTTCTCTTTATATGGCATTACATATGACTTGGCCAAACTCTGGTATGGTGTTCTCCATCTAGATCAAGAACGTTGGGATGGTGGCAATGGAGAAAAACTTCCCGTCAAGGGTATATTGCTTGGACCCAATTTGTGGCTGAGCTTTATGAATGCTTTGACACTGACACCAACCATTTGGGCCATTTGAAAAAATTGAAACAATCAGGAACAGTCGAAGACTTCATAGCTGCATTTGAGTGACTGGCTTTTCGAATAGAGGGCATGACTGATGCTTTCTTTTGAGAGTGTTTTATCAGTGGCCTCAAGGAGGAGATTCGGGCCCATGTCCTCATGGCTCAACCTTCGATTTGGGTGGAGGATACTAAAAAAGCTAAAGAAGAACAACAAGTTGTATCCTCTCAAAACTGTAAACCTTCCTTTATCCCTCGCCCTAAACCCGTAAATCCCACTACTCTCTCCGCCCCATTAAAGATCCAAAAATTGACCAGGGATGAAATGGATGAACGCCAACTCAAAGGCCTTTGTTATAATTGTGATGACAAATATTTCCTAGGCCACAAATGTAAGGAACAAAATCTTTTTATGGCAATCTCTGAGGATATTTCAAAAGAGGATGTTGAAACTCCCCTTGTGCCTGAGTCACCTAAAATCACTGACATAACCCCTCCCTCCGACCCTCCCGAAGTGGGACAGATCATTTCCCTCAATGCTCTCATTGGCTTCTTCCGCCCCTAAACCCTCAAGTTAATTGGTTACATCAAGCATCGGAAATTCATCATTCTAGTTGATGGTGGAAACACCCATAATTTTATTCATCGTCGCATTGCCCAAGAAACCCATTGCTACATACATGTCATCAACAATTTCCAAATTATGATTACCAATGGTGGTTCCATGAAATGTGGAGTGTGTTGTGAAAATGTTTGTATACAAATCTATGACTACCACCTCAAATCCCATATGTTTTCTATCGACATGGGTGGTTGTGACATTGTGTTAGGTGCAGAATGGATAACGACTTTGGGTCCCATTCTCATGGATTTTAATGACTTAACCATGCAATTTGACCAGGAAGGCCACCAATATAAATTCCAAGGCATCATTGTTGGTTCACCTGAGGTCATTAGTTCCCATCGCATGGAAAAGCTACTTAAAAAAGGTCATTCTGGTGTCATTGCCCAACTCCATGCCATACAAGCAATAGAGACACCCTCGGTGCCGCAAGAACTCCAAGCCCTCCTTTCTAAACATCAAATGGTATTTTCCACTCCCCAAGGACTCCCTCCTTCTCGCGGTGTTCATGATCATTCCATTCCCCTTATACCAAGAAGCCTTCCTCCCAATATTCGTCCGTATCGCCACCCCTTTTCACAAAAAAATGAAATTGAGAAAATGGTCCAGGAACTCCTTACTACAGGTGTTATCCATCCTAGTACGATCCCTTACTCTTCTCTAGTAGTCATGGTCCTGAAGAAAGAAGGTTCTTGGAGAATGTGTCCTAACTTCCGTGCCCTCAACAAACTGACTATTAAAGATAAATTTCCCATTCCTGTCATTGATGACCTCCTGGATGAAATGAGTGGAGCCCAATTCTTTACTAAACTTTATCTTCACTCGGGCTATCACCAGATACGTATGAAAGAGGAAGACATCCCCAAGACAGCCTTTCGAACTCATGAGGGCCACTATGAGTTTTTGGTCATGCCCTTTGGCTTGTGTAACGCCCCCTCCACCTTCCAAAGCCTCATGAATCATGTCTTCTATCCTTTTCTCCATCATTTTGTATTAGTTTTCTTTGATGATATCCTCATCTATAGAAAAACCTGGAAAGACCATCTTACCCATGTGGATCGAGTTCTCCATCTACTCTCTCAACACCAACTTTTCCTGAAACAGTCTAAATCTTCCTTTTGTGCCTCAGAAGTAGAATACTTGGGTCATCTGGTTGGCAAGGATGGCGTCAGGGTGGATCCGAAAAATATTGAAGCTATGCAATACTGGCTGCCCCCAAAGAATCTCAAAAGATTGTGTGGATTTTTGGGCTTAACAGGGTATTATCGCAAGTTTGTTAAGAATTATGGAAAGATTACAACACCTCTCACTGATCTCCTCAAAAAGAACTCTTTCACTTGGACTCTAGTCATTGCTCAAGCTTTCCAAACCTTGAATATGGCCATGTGCACCACTCTGGTTCTAGCCCTTCCTGATTTCACAAAGACCTTTGTGATGGAATGTGATGCCTTAGGGAAAGGAATCGGTGTTGTCCTTATGCAAGAGGGTTGACCTTTGGCCTTCACTAGCAAGCAACTATCTAAAAGGAATCTGGGCAAACCCATCTATCAAAAGGAAATGTTGGCTATTATGCATATCGTTGATATGTGGTGCCCTTATCTCTTGGGGCAACGTTTCCAAATTAAGATAGGCCATCAAAGCCTCAAGTACTTTATGGAACAATGTATTTCCTCCCTGGAGCAACAAAAATGGGTGACTAAACTCTTTGGATATGATTATGAGATCATTTACAAGAAAGGCAAAGATAATGTGGTGGTGGATGCACTGTCCTGAAAATATGAAGACGAAGGATCCCTTTTTTATTTTTCCTTAATTGTACCAGATTGGCTCCAAGCTGTTCGCCAGGAATGGCTACAAGATCCCAAAAGTTTGCATCTAATCCAACAATTGTAGACCAATGCTCCATCTCCCCCAGGGTACTCTTGGCTCTAGGATGAGCTTCGATACAAAGTTCGTTTGTATTTAAGTAAACAATCAAATATTAAACCCATGGTACTTTCTCAGCTTCATGCTACACCCACAGTGGGCCACTCCAGGTTCACCAAAACCTATGACAGGTTCAAACATTCTTTTTTCTGGGATGGTATGAAACAGAACATTCGTAATTTTTTCGCTGAATGTGATGTGTGTCAATGCAACAAGGGAGAAATAGTCAAATCTCCAGGCACACTACAACCACTCCCGATCCCACCTGCTATTTGGAAATATATCTCTATGGACTTTATTACCGGCTTACCCAAATCGGGAAATAAATCAGTCATAATGGTGGTTGTGGATCGCCTTTCCAAATATGCTCATTTCTACGCTCTTCAACACCCATTTATTGCATCCATGGTGGCTCAAATTTTCATGGACTGGTTCTTCAAGCTTCATGGCATGCCACACTCTATTGTTTCTGATCATGACCCAACTTTCACAAGCAATTTTTGGCAAGAACTGTTCAAGCTTCAGGGAACCCAATTGCATCCCACCACAACTTATCATCCCCAGACTGATGGTCAAATAGAAGTTGTCAACAAGTGTTTAGAAACATATCTAAGTTTTTTTTCCTCTGAAAAGAAAAATCATTGGTTTCAATGGTTACCCTTAGTTGAATGGTGGTACAACACTTCCTACCATACAGCTACACACATGACTCCTTTTGAAGCGGTATATAGGTAGAAGCCACCTTTAGTTCTCTCATACTTATCGGGTACCTCAAAGATCCAGGCGGTTGAACAAACACTCACAGTTCGAGAGGATATTCTCCATACCCTCAAAGAGAACTTGTTCATGGCATAGAATCGCATGAAGAAACAAGCAGATCAAGGTCGCTCTGAATGCCAATTTGCAGAAGGGGATCAGGTGTTTATGCGACTACAACCATACAAGCAAACTTCCCTCAAGGCCAAGCATTGTCAAAAGATAGCACCCAAATTTTATGGTCTTTATACAGTTCTCAAGCATGTGGGACAAGTCACCTATCAGTTAGCTCTGCCCAGTCATTCGAAGCTACATCATGTTTTCCATGTTTCATGCTTAAAGAAGGTGATTGGAACTCGGTGCCAAATTCAAACCAACCTTCTCGAGTTAGCTGAAGAAGGATCCATTTGGATACAGCCAGAAGCAGTTTTACACCAGCGTGAGCGTCGCCTGCATCAAAGAACCATCAAGGAAGTGCTCATCCAGTGGAAAGATACAACTCCAGCAGATGCCACTTGGGAACCAACTACCATTCTGCAGTAGTTTCCACATCTCAAGGCTTGAGGACAAGGTTGTTTTTAAGGGGGCAGACATGTTAGGGTCCTAACCCACACATAGGTAGAGCAATATATTTGGATGTAATAAAGGTCAATATTAACAAGGCCTTTCAATAAAATAGAATAAGGAGAATGTAAGAAAACCTAATAAAAGCTTTCGCTTCTAGAAGGATCTTCCTCTAGATTCTTCTCTTGATCGACATATTTAGTATAAATAAGGGTCGAGGGTATGAAAACCCTAGCTTGGAGATTATTGTAACAGAGCGTTGCTCGACTGGAGGTTGCCCCCTCGAAGAGGCCTGTGAACATTGCTTTCTGAATCAAAGTGTTATTTATGTTGTTGTTCTTATATCATTTATGTGTTATTGTGGCGATTATGCTGGTTATATTACTGTTATTATGCCATTTCTAGCATTTTATTTTTGTTCTGCGTATTTATTATATCTAGTATCTTGCAGATGGAAACAATTTATTAATGAATTCCAACAATTTCCCGAAAATTAGCAGTTTGTTGGATTTTTCTCTCTTTGACTGTTGCCACCCATCTCCAAGGCTTAAAATCCAATGTAGGAGATGGGATTCGACCTCCTAAGGATATTTGGATGTTATTTTCTATTTAATATAAGATATATCTATTGGAGATGAGGTTGGATTCATGAGCCAAGAGAGGAGAGAGCTAGAGGAGCAGTTTTAGTTGCTCATTTGTAAGCATGAGGGAATGTTTGTAATGACATTTTCTGGGAGTAAAGATTCATGAGAGATGTTATCATATTGTCTTCATTGTTTTCCCACTTTTTTGTTGTCTTCTTTCTTGAACATATTGTAGGTTTTGAGGATGATAGCTGCTATTGATTTATGGATTCATGGACAACAGAGGATCTATTGTAGCTTTCCCATTAAATCATTGTTCATTGTTTAAGCAAATATTTATCTATTGCAGGAAGTATCTCTGTATAATGGATGTTATTCCTTTTTTCATATTCACCATGCTTCTACTCATCAATATATATCCCTTTTTCTGATATACAGTTTCATTGCATTTGATCTGTATGATGTTATGACTCCATGCCCAATCGAATTCCTCTGCAGACATTTTGTTGGCCTTTTTATTTATTTCCTAGTCTTGTTGATCCACATACTCAAACCATTTAATCCATTTATATTCTGATGGGTATTGGGCTTTCACTTACATAAGTCTAAGTGTGACTCTCAGTGCTAAGATTTTTGGCGCCATTGTTGGGGACGACAATGACGACACCTTCCCTAGGTGAACTATGATGATTAGATATAGCTTTGGATGGTGAACTGAAGCTAGACACTTTTAGACTGCTTATATTTCACCACAGTGACTCCACTATTCATATATCTATTGGAGACTCCATTTTTTTGAAATGGACAAGATCCTATCTCAGAGGTATGCTTTCTGTGATTTTTCAAAGATAGTCGGTTTTCCAAATCCAGTGCCTAGTAGAGATGAATGGGAAGGCTTCCTTCCTAGGTTTAGAGGAGAGGATTGGGAAGTACCAATTGAGTTTTTATTAGAATTTTATGAGTGCATGCTTAAGCTGAAAATTATACATGAATATGTCCTCATCAAATTGTTTACATACTCTTTAGATGGAGCAGCTCGTGATTGGTGTAGATCACTCCCAGTTGCTTGAATTACTTCATTGAGACATTTTCATGATGCATTTCGTTTGTTTTGCAAAGAGAAATTTGCAGTTGATTTCCTTTATCAAGAATGTTGTTATGAATTTGATTTGCTAAGTAAAGGATCAAATAGTCTTAAAGAGTATGTTCAGTAGAAGACACTTTTCATTATGATCAAGAGGTTGATGATATTCAAAGTGATAGCCAAGATGTATATACTTTTGACATTGTATCAAATGTATCTACTGTTTTAAGTTGTCATGAAAATCAAATTGTTTCCTTTGAGTATTCAAATGATAAAGAGAAGATATTTACTAAAGCACATAAAAAACTTATTAGAAGACAACTAGTATATGCTAATGAAGAAGACAGGGAAGAATTGCAGCAACAATTGGAATTCTCTTTATCACCTATTGATGAGCAGAAAACTCCATGGATCAATGAGGAAATGTATATCATTTCTATAAATCCACTTGCAATAAAAATCAAACAACATATGAGTAGTTGTAAAGTATATGAGGACCATCATTTTATTTATGAATCAGCCTTCACACAGGAGCAAGATGGTTTTCTTAACCAACTAGAAATGTCTTTTCATAAGTTTCATGATCCTGTAGATTTTTACATAGAGTTATATTTTTCAAAGGTTTTGAATGATCTAGTTGTTGGTATGATTTCAGACCATAGTCATAAGTATCCATTGATTACTAACCTCTTGCTGCAAGATTCATATCACTTGAAAATTATTTCGAACAATTGCATTGAAGGAGTTATTTTCATCTGTTCGATACTCACATGGATGCATTGGAAGTTTGAATTCCATTAAGAAAAGAAGCTCAACCAGATAGATTAGTGTGGGTTGATTTACATAAATAATCTCACTCCATGAGCATGTAATTTTCAGTTTGAATTTGTCTACAGTGTGAGTTCAGTTTGCAGCTTATGACAGTGTTTTTATTTTTCAATAAGGAGCATAGATGTTTTCAGGAATATAGTATGCAGAGATGAAATGGATAAGGAAATTGAAACTACATGTTCTTGGCATCTCACAGGGAGCATGCCATCCCCTTTGGATCCATATGTTAACATATAAGATTGTATTATGATTTGAGATAATTTCCCAAAATACAATTGCTATAGGAGGGTTCCTGTACTTTTGGATAACTTGACTTCAAGTCAGTTTTTCAGGGGTTTTGAGAAGGCGTTTGCAGTTATTGATGATTCCATTGTGTAGAATACATCATACGATTTCCAACCATATCTCTTGCAGCCCAAAAATATTCTAGGAAGTCCTCCAAAACCCCTCTCCAATACCACACTGTATTTCTGCTGAGAGCACGTTGTGATTCTCTATTTTTGAGTGACTAACTTAAAACTTTGATTATGAACAAATGGGAAGGTATTTTTGAAACCAGGAGGAGAGTTTTGTTCATCACATACCAAATAAAAAAAACCTCTCTCAATTTTGAAAAACGTGTTATGGTTAGAGATATATTATACACTTAAGTGGCGCTACGAAATGTGCACAACTATTTTACAGTGGCGCTACAGAATTTCCTGTAACAGTTATTGTTACAAAATTGATCATAAAACAAAAAATATGAAGTGGGTTCCTCTAAAATGTTTTACGGATGAATATGATATCCCTATTGACGTGTAGAACAAATTTTAGCCTGAACCAATTTTTAAATTGAGAGAAACAATTAAAACACCAGTGCGCTACGAAATGTGCTTCCAATTATCTATTTTGCATAGCTGATTGGATATTCGCCTTGTTCGGAGGTTGAAACCTGTCAAGGAGGGTTCGAATGTCTTCTCACGGATCCATTATATTTCAAGGGGCACCTACACATAAATTTCAGCTCCATTAAATACCTCATCCAGTGAGGTGGAAACAATTTATTAATGAATTCCAACAATTTCTTGAAAATTAGCAGTTTGTTGGATTTTTGTCTCTTTGAGTGTTGTCGCCTATATCCAAGTCTTAGAATCCAATGGAGGAGATGGGATTCGACCTCCTAAGGATATTTTGATTCTATTTTATATTTAATATAGGAGATATCTCTTGGAGAAGAGGTTGGATTCATGAGGCAAGAGAGGAGAGAGTTGGAGGAGTAGTTTTAGTTGCTCATTTGTAAGCCCGAGGGCCTGCTTGCACTGGAATTTTATTCCATTAAAGATTCATGAGATATGTTATCAGATTGTCTTCTTTGTTTTCCCACTTCTTTGTTATCTTATTTCTTGAACATATTGCAGGTTTTAAGGATCATAGCTGCCATTGATTGATGGATTCATGAACAAAATAGGATCTGATGTAGCTTGCCCATTAAATCATTGTTCATTGTTTAAGAAAATATTTATCTATTGCAGAAAGGATCTGTGTATAATGGATATTCTTCCTTTTTCCATATTCACCATGCTTCTACTCATCATTATATATCTCTTTTTCTGATATATAATTTGATTTCCTTTGATCTGTAGGATGTTATGACTCCATGCCCAATGGAATGCCTCTGCAGACATTTTGTTGCCCTCTCCATTTCTTTCCTAGTAATGTTGATCCACCTACTCAGACCATTTAATCCATTTATATTCTTATGGGTACTGGGATTTCACTTACAACAGTCTAAGTGTGACTCTCGGTGCTAACACTTGGGTAATTGGGTAGTACAACTAAGAGTACGATCAAGCCTCCTTAGTTGGTTCCCAAAGATATTGGTCGAGTACCATTTTTTGACCCTGCACATATATCAGAGAGATACAACACAAAGAAAACCCTTTTCTGTAGAAACCCTAAAAACCCTAACCCTTGGGAACAAAAAAGGAATAGAAAGGATATATCACTAGACAACCCTGCCTCCTGCATCCTGGTTGCGAAATTCCTACACAATTTTCTATGTTAACAATTTGAGCATTTAGTCACTATAGTATTCTTCAAGTTGGAGTATAACTCTGCAAGAGTAAAAACAATGTATAACGGTCTTGCCAACAGTCTTATTTGGATCTTATCTTGGATTCCTCTCTCCATCCTTATCACAGTGGTACCCTTCACTTATAAGCCTCTTTTTTCTGTGGACCCACCCACCCTTTCCAAAACTCTTATTTTCCACCTATCCCATTGAATTCCTCTCTTTGCATTCATCATCATGGTACCCTTCTCTAGTAACCCATTTTTTTATGTGGACCCACCAACCCCAATCACTCCCTAATGGCTCACACCCATAATCAAGACTTTGATAGTCACATCACCACCTTGGACAAATCCAATCAACAAAACGAGAAATATATCTATGGCCTTAATTAAAAAATTACTTCCATCAATTCTCGGCTCCACTAACTTGAAAACATCAATGCTCGGCTCACCAACCTAGAATAACTTCCACTAGCAATGAACAAATTGATAACAATCTTTACCCAATCTCGAGATCCTCTCTCTTTTGCACCACCTTGTAACCCAGAAGGCATTGAATCCTCCCAGTCCATTCCCTTTCATTCCAACCACTTTCAACATGAACTGCATATTCCCAGATTCAAGGTGAACAAATTTGATGGTTTGGATCCCACGGGTCAGGTCAATCAAATGGAACATTATTTCTCTTTGCATGGAATCATTGGTGAACTCGAAAAAATTCATTACAATGTTGTCTATCTAGATCTTGAATGTTGGAAATGGTGGTAATGGAATAAACATTCATCCCAAGGGTTTGTTTCTTGGATACAATTTGTGGCCAAACTTTATGACTGCTTTAATACCCACACACACCATTTGGTTCATTTGACCAAGTTGAAACAATTTGGCATAGTGGAAGAATTTATTTCCACCTTTGAGAACTTGGCTTTCAGAACAAAGGGCATGTCAGATTCCTTCTTTAGGGAATTATTTATCACTGGCCTAAAGGATGAAATATGAGCCTAGGTCCCAATGGATCACCCCCATACATGGTTGGAAGATACTAAACCACCAAGGAAGAACAACAGGTCGTCTCTTCCTAGAATAGAAAATGATATTTTATTCCCTGCTCTAGACCCCCCAATACTTCCCCTCATGCCACTCCTATAAATATATATAAATTAACTAGGGAATAAATGGTTGAACTCCAACTCAAGGTCCTTTGTTATAATTGTGATGATAAATGTTTTCTAGGGAACAAGTGTAAAAAACAGTTCAAATTTTTTTGGATCCCTTTGAGGATGCTTCTACCGAGGATGTTGATGTTTCCCCCATTGAGGAAATACCCCAAGAAGATGATCTTACTCCTCCCTCTAATCCTCTAGAAGTTGAGCCGTTGATTTCACTAAACACCCTCACTAGCTTCTCTACTCTTAATTGGATACATTAGCGTAGGAAATTCATCATCCTAGTTGATAGTGGTAGCACCCATAATTTTATTCATCACCACATTGTCCAAGAAATAAATTATTATATTTGTGCAGTTAATAATTTTTAGATCACGATTGCCAATGGAGGTTCCATGAAATGTGCGGGGCATTATGAAAATGTGCACTTGCAAATTTGTTAGTACAACCTGAAATCTCATATATTTTCTATCGACATGGATGGTTGTGACATTGTGCTTGGTTTTGAATGGTTACACTGTTGGTCAGTTTGCACAGGTTGTTGCACAGGCTTTGTCATTAATGTCAAACTTTAAGTTGCATGGTGGTTCGCTGAGAGTTCCTTTGGAATTCAGAAATCAAAGAAAGGAGGAGCTTCAACCTTCGACATTGTGATACGCGGAATCGCGAAATGCAAAGTCCCGATGGGATCAAGACCATCTAATCATGAAAGGCTATGGGTCGTCGATCAGAGCATAAAGTCCCAATGAGATCAGGACCATCTGATCACGAAAGGCCATGGGACCATCGATCAGAGAAAAGTGGATATCAGAAAATCAGAAGTCAAAGGAAGGAAATGCAATAGCATTCCAACTCGTGAAATGTTGAAATGCGAAAACCCAAAATGCCGCCAAAACATGGAACATCGAAATGCAGAAATGCTGAATGCTGAAATACTGAAAGGGACACACATCACATGATTCCGGGAGTTTCTATTTTGGGATTCCAGAAGTTTCTGTTTCCGGATTTTTTCATGGTAAGCAAAAACTTCAACATCACGAAGTCTCGAATGCCAAAATACCGAAACCACAATAGCCATCCATCTCGATGAATGATTAAGTCATATACTTTGGATTAAGCATTGGAGGAGTAATATAAGAGTTGTATATGACCGTTGATCTGTCCTCAAGAAGTTAATGAGAACCGTCTGATCTATGTCCACCAGATCAAATGAGAAGCCGTCAGATCATTTTGGGGTTCGTGACTTGGAGTGTTGAAACACTTCATCACAGAAATGTCGAAACGTCGAAATGTGAAATGCTAAAACGCCAAAATGCGAAACGCTGAAAATTGTGGGGATTGTGACTTGGAGTATTGAAACACTTCATCACAAGAAATGTCGAAACGCCAAAATGAGAAATGCAGAAATACTTTTTTGGTGTAGGCAGTGGTTACCACCAATGGTCATGTGAGAGGGAGGAGCTATCACGAAGCTAAGCTCTATTTCGGGGTTTCGTAACTTGAAGTGTCAAGACTCTTCGACACAGGATTGCCGAATTATCGAAATGAGAAATGCGAAATGCATTTTGATTAACTTGTGGTTATGGACAATGGAAATATTGGTTAGCACAAATGGTTTTCCAAAGAACTCAAGGGTTATTCTGTGATGAAAAATTAAAATAGACGTATGTTCATCGAACGGTGTTGGTTAAATGTTTAAACTGATCATGTGGATATTGTTTGTCTTGATGCCTTGGCCAATAAGAATTACTGTAAGGAAGTTATTCAATTATTGTAACTGATTCTTTGAAGCCTRAGGGTTCGATTGTACGTGTTGATGATACAGGAAGATATATAAAGTGAATGTTGCAAGAAACGAAATAAGAGAGGATTATGGGAGATATATGGCTCTGTAAAATTTGAGGAAGAAAAAAGACAAAGGAGGGAAGACACATACACAGATTGATAAATCTAAGTGGTCTGGTCAAGAATGAATTGTGCAGAGAGAATTTGAATTCTTAATCTTTGACAGAGAAGATAAAGAGTTGGTTTGCAGGTTATTAGTGACAAAGAATGATTTCAGGGTGGTAGGGAGGAGCAAGGGGAGACTGTAAAAGTATCCTATACAAGTTGGTGCTTGTACGTCTAGAAGTTGTAGCTTCCATTTAGTAGGTGCT
>JZKD02S1434889.1:167984-183065 GCA_000966675.3 Picea glauca
AGGCAGTATACAGATCTATGATTGGTAGTCTTCTTTATGCTACAGCTACAAGACCTGATATTATGCATGCAGTTTGTAAAGTTGGCAGGTTTCAAGCTTCACCAAAAACTTCTCATCTACTTGCAGTCAAAAGAATTTTTAGATATCTTAAGGGGACAACAAAGTATGGTTTGTGGTACCCTACAGGTAATCAACTTGATTTATATGCTTTCACTGATGCCGATTGGGCAGGTTGTGTTGATGACAGGAAGAGTACTAGTGGAGCAACATTTTTTCTTGGAGGATGTCTTGTAAGTTGGTCAAGTAAAAAACAATCGGCAGTGTCTCTATCTACTGTTGAAGCAGAATACATTGAAGCTACAACTTGTTGCACTTAGGTTCTATGGATGAAACAAATGCTGGAAGATATACATATTCATTATAATGAACCTATACCTATCTTCTGTGATAATACAAATGCAATTAGTATTTCTAAAAATCCTATTATGCATTCCAAAACAAAGGACATTCCCATTAAATTTCATTTGCTAAGAGAGCAAGTTATGTATAAAGTTATTAAAGTGGAATATGTTGGCACAAAGGATCAGATAGCATATGTATTTACTAAACCTTTATCTAAAATGCAGTTTGAAAGTCTCACGGATCAGTTGAGGGTTTACCCTCTGTAATTTCATTTCATTTTCAAAGATTGCATGGGCTTCATTATAAAATTAGACTGCACAGGTTTATTGATTATTATTGATAGGGGGAGTTGTTGTTGAAATGATACATCTTTGCAAGTGGTTTTTATTTTCTCAGGGGGAGTATGGTTGATTCCTTTGCCATAGATGTCAAAAGGGGGAGAAGAAATTTAAAGTTTTCCATCAATGCCAAAGGGGGAGTTTGTTGGTCAGTTTGCACAAGTTTTGTCATTAATGTCAAACTTGAAGCTGCACGGTGGTTCACTGAGAGTTCCTTCAAAATTTGGGAATCGAAGAAAGGAGGAGCTTCAACCTTCGAAGTTTGCCGTAAATGCCAAAGGGGGAGTTTGTTGGTCAGTTTGCACAGGTTGTTGCATAGATTTTGTCATGAATGTCAAACTTGAAGCTGCACGGTGGTTCGCTGAGAGTTCCTTCAGAATTTGGGAATCAAAGAAAGGAGGAGCTTCAACCTTCGACATTGTGATAAAAATCGTGAAACAGAAAGTACCGACGGGATCAGGACCACCTAATCACGAAAGGCTATGAGTCATCGATCGGAGTGCAAAGTCCCAATGAGATCAAGATCGTCTGATCATGAAAGTTCATGGGACCGTCGATCAGGAAAAGTGGATATCGGGAAATCAGAAGTCAAAGGAAGGAAATGTGATAACATTCCAACTCTCAAAATGTCGAAATGCGAAAACCCGAAATGCCGAAACGCTAAATGTTGGAATACCGAAAGGGAAACACGTCACATGATTTCGGGAGTTTCTATTTCAGGATTTTTGCATGGTAAGAAAAAACTTCAACATCAAAAAGTCCCGAATGTCGAAATACCGAAACCATGACAACCATCCATCTCGATGAATGATTAAGTCATATCGGTTGGATTACACATTGGAGGAGTAATATAAGAGTTGTATATGACCGTTGATCTGTCCTCGAGAAGTTAACGAGAACCATCTGATCTATGTCCACCAGATCAAATGAGAAGCCATCAGATCATTTCGGGGTTCGTGACTTGGAGTGTTGAAACACTTCATCACAGAAATGTCGAAACGCCGAAATGCGAAATGCCGAAATGCCGAAATGCGAAACGTAAAAAATTGTGGGGTTTGTGACTTGGAGTATTGAAACACTTCATCACAAGAAATGCCGAAACGCCGAAATGAAAAATGCCGAAATACTTTTTTGGTGTAGGAAGTGGTTACCACCGATGGTCATGTGAGAGGGAGGAGCTAGCATGAAGCTAAGCTCTATTTTGGGGTTTCATAACTTAAAGTGTCAAGACTCTTCAACATAGGATTGTCGAATTGCAAAAATGTGAAATGAAAAATTCATTTCGATTAACTTGTGGTTACGGCCAATGGACATATGGGTTAGCAAAAGTGGTTTTCCAAAGCGCTCAAGGGTTATTCCGTGCTAAAAAATTAAAACAGATGTATGTTCATTGAACGATGCTGGTTAAATGTTTAAACTGATCATGTGGATATTGTTTGTCTTGATGCCTTGGCCAATAAGCATTACTGTAAGGAAGTTATTCAATTATTGTAACTGATTCTTTGAAGCCTGAGGGTTCGATTGTATGCGCCGATGATACAAGAAGATATATAAAGTGAATGTTGCAAGAAAAGAAATAAGAGAGGATTATGGGAGATATATGGCTCTGTAAAATTTGAGGAAGAGAAAAGACAGAGGAGGGAAGACACATACACAGATTGATAAATGTAAGTGGTCTGGTCAAGAATGAATTGTGCAGAGAGGATTTGAATGCTTAGTCTTTGACAGAGAAGATAAAGAGTTGGTTTGTTGGTTTTTAGTGATAGAGAATGATTCCAGGGTGGTAGGGAGGAGCAAGGGGAGACTATAAAAGTCTCCTGTACAAGTTGGTGCTTGTACATCTGAGAGTTGTAGCTTCCATTCAGTAGGTGTTGAAGAAATAGAGGTAGCAGCCTCATATGGGTTGTAGCTCAAATAAAATAAGAATGTAAAGAGGAGTTGGAGCTTGCCTTTCATTCATAAGAAGAAGAGGTTTTTCCCTTTTGGGTTTCCTCATGAAAAATCATTGTGTCATTGTTTCATTTATGTGATTGTATATTTATTGGTTAAATGTATTACTGCAAGTTAAATTTTAAAGGCATGATTTATTGATTAATAAGTAATCTTCTTATAAAATGAAATAAATTTTATACAACTAATTCACCCCCCCCCTCTCATTTGACTTATCATGTTCAACATACACATTCTCGAACCTATATATTTCTAGGTTTTATTATATATTTAGGGTTATTATGTAGTATTATTTAAGATTTTAGGGTTTTTTAGGGTTTTTAATTCAAGGTTTCATTTAGCCGACAGGTTTAGTTTCAATGTGTCTTGCATCTTATGTATTTATTTCATATATGAGAAACTCTCATATTTGGTGATTAGACCTGAAGATGAATCCTGATTCAGATTTGAAACAACACTGACAATATGGATTTAACTATGGAATATCTGGAAAATGAATTGTCTAAAAATCCTCTCCACAAAAATTTGAAAACAATGATCACTTCCCTGTATGGAGGGGAAACCAGGAAAAATTTATATTTAATGGAAAAACTAAGGATTAAAACTAATAGAAGAGTTTTTTATCTCAGTTTTCTAAAATGTTGCATGGACAATAGTTTAATCCCAATTTTTTCATCCATTAAGCATTGTTTGCAAAGTAGATGGAATTATAAATCATTTGACAACCTGATAGGTGCCCTTATCCGAGGAGATATAAGAAGAACTCGTGCACTATTGGACTCTCTATCACGTATGGATTTGTAATTGCACTTGAAGCTCACATACAAAATATGAGTAAACTTATGGATGGTTTTGGATGCTAGTGCCGCATTGAAATCCAAGGGAGAGGGATGTAGGGAAAGAGAACGCCATGGCAAGAAATTAGAGAAGCTAGAAAGTAAAAAAAAAGAACATTTCATAAAATGACACCAGGAAAGTAGTGAACCTATCCAACCATGAATTGAAAAATGAAGAAATGACCATTTTAAAGAAAGGATTGAGTTTTTTCGTTGCTCTGAGAACCATCCTGGTAGAGAGCATAGTTTGTAGCATAGAAGACAACATAAAAAATATCAATGATGAAGACAAGGATTCCATTAGACAGGATTGTGCTTTGGTTCTCAAAATTTCAAAATCATCGAAAATTAACATAATAAAAAAGGACCATGAAGCCCTCATGAACCTCAGAAGCAACGAAAAAATTGTGATGTTAAAGGATTACAAAGGTGAGGCCATAGTTTTCATGAAAAAATGGATTAAAATTCCAAAATGAAAGATCATCTCACCACCACTGGCAGTTACAAGAAGCTAGGTAGCAACCCAATATCCAAGGTTATTAAGGAAGCTAACAAGGTTATAAAAGATTTAAACCTGAATGAAAGGATGAAGAAGCGACTTAATCCAAGACACCTAATCACCCTTAGAATCTATGGAATTCATAAGATCCATGAGGTAGGAGTTCCTCTCAGATCAATTATCAATGAAATAGGTTCCCCAACCTATGAACTCACTAAGTATGTGGCAAAACTCTTAGGCCCATTAGTTGGAAATATGGATTCTTACATCAAAGATTCAAGTGACTTCGTGAACCTCATCAAATAATTTAAAGTTGAATAAAAGGAAATTCTCATTATCTTTGATGTGGTTTCCCTCTTTACCAATAGCCTATTAAATTAAGATATTCAATTTATAAATGAAGTTGTAGATCCTCAAACAACTAGACTAGCAGTAGTTTGTCTAAGATAAACCTTTTTCATCTTCCAAGGAGATTTTCTTGAACAAATAATGGGGTAGCCATGGGATCCCCTCTATCCCCAATTGTGTCCAACCTCTTCATGGAGAAGTTTGAGAAAAGGGCCCTTGAATTATACCCTCTAAAACCATCTATACGGAAAAGGTATGTTGATGATACCAACGTCAAGTGGCCTCATGGAAATGAGGAACTGAACAAATTATTCAAGCACCTCAATGGAATTTCTAAGGACATCAAATTTACCATGGAACTAGAAGAAAATGAAAGCATACCCTTCCTATATGTACTAGTCACTAGGAAATAGGAATGAACACTTGGACACAAAGTCTTCAAGAATAAAACTCACAGAGATAGCTATCTACGCGTTGACTCCCACCACCACCCTTTTCCGAAAATGGGGATTCTCAATACCATATGCATAAGAGAAGTAATAATATTTGATAAGGAACATCTTGAAGAATATATAGACCACCTAGACAAGGTCTTTAAGAGCATCAATTACAGTGTTAAATACATCAAGAAGGCAGTGGAAAAGAAAGAAGGAAGGAATCAACCTCAGAATGATCAAACCTCCAACATGAAGGATTTCATTCCCTATATCCATGGGGTCATAGATAAGATTGCGAAAGTATTGAAGAGGAAATAAATTATGCCATCCTTCAAACCCATGATAACTGTCAGAAAAATAATGAATTATGTAAAGGACCCCACTAACCATCGTCATGGGAAAGGAATCTACAAGGTCTCTTGTTCCTATGAAAAATGTTACATTGGTGGGACTAGATGATGATTTTAGGTAAGGATTAGGGAACATGAAGAAAACATTAGAAATGAGTGTATTTTCACTTCATCCTTGGAAGAACATTCTCTTAAAACCAAGCATCACGTATTCCTTAAGGATACCAAAATCCTGAAAAAAGAAGGCCACTACTACAAAAGACGCTTCAGAGATGCCCTAGAAATAATCAAGCACCCTAAGAATATTAAAAGAGACAGTGGCCTAGAGGTAAGTAGCTTTTGGCACCCTTTGATAAACCAACTAAGGGGCCCTGGGAGATCAGGTTTGACACTTTCCTCCTTTTCATTTTTCTTTTTACTTTTTCCCTTTGCATTGGTTCGTAGATTTAGGTTTTTTCTATTTCCCTAACATAACATTAATTCCTATTACTACTATTAAAAATACAATATGTATTATAATCATATATAAAACCATGATATTATAGTTGAATACCCTACCTTTATGATATATCATTTACTATATAAATTTAGTACTTTAATTTACAATTTATAGTATATTTAATTATAAAAGATATAACAAAATATAGTAGTATTTATTAGGTCCTAGTCTACTTTATATGAATGTGTTTTTTTTTCTAAGTAAGAAAGATTATATTACATGCTATTAAAATTCATGTACAAGTGGACAACATACTGATAGCAGGATTTCCATGTAAGGAAACCAACCCGCCTTAGTAAAAAAATAGATTTAAAGCCACCCCGAAGGGTAAAAACATAATCGAGTATCAAATTTTTCCTACGATTATCGAAATTCCTAAAAAAGACTAGCCTATTATAACCTATGACAATAAAACTATGAATGAATTAATGAACTAGAAAAAAAACACTTTTAACCATGAGGTAGAACCTATCCTTGTTGAGTGTGGATTTGGCCATCCAACAAGAGAGGAAGATGAAAGCACAGAAGAACAACATCTTAGGCAACCTAATTTGTAATAGGGTTGTGAAGAGATGAAGTCTGATGTAGAGAAATGAACCAAGAGATGCAAATATTTAGTTGCTTGATTCAGAATATCAGGTCATCGATTTCACCCCTCATTTCAAATACCAGATTGAGCAGGGGTTATATAAAAGGAGAATTAATTGGATCCATGTGCACTGATTGGGAATTATCATTGTTGTTTTCATTTAAATGAAGAGTGGAATCTGCATTTCCAAAGGGAGGAACAGGAGGACAAGGGTGAGGTGAAAATCCTACTCCTTAAGGAACTGAGCCAATGTCCTCTTATTCAACTCTACACCCCCAAATAGTTATAGATTCCCACATGGAGAGGACTCATTGATGACCGAAGTTGTGGGGAGGATAATATGGAGAACCCCAATCGTTTTTGTAGAAAATGTTTCCACACTCCATGCATCTTTCTCTTATGGCCATCCATTTCTCTTTGCATACTTCATTTCCCCTTTTTGCTAGCACTCGAGAGCTTAAAATTCATCGTTGTATACATGTACACGACCTTACATTTATACATCATGCATACTTACATGGACTGCTCCATTACAGCCCACATACATTGGGTTTGATGCTCAAAAACTTAAAAATGTATCGGGTTTCCATGTCATGCAATGAGATCTGTGATCCTTGACCTTCCATATATTGGAAACTCTCTCACTCGACACTTCAATTCCATTTGGAGGCTATAAATTGAGCTATATCCAAGCCTTGAAAACATTGAACACATCATAGAGTGCAAAGATACTCTAAAACAATTTCACCTCAGTTGAGTCTGCATCCCTTTGTCCTTGAAAGTATGAACTTCTTGTGTTCATCCCCCAAGATCTTCCTATGTTGTGAAGGAGAACCTCATTGACTCCTACATGTGAGCTTGCCTTTGTGGAGGACTGAAGTGGTGGAGGCCCAACTGGAGGGACTTTGTTTCTCGATTTCAATATGTGTCATTACAAAAGTTTGTCACCTATGTACTTATGTTGATTACATTAATAGAAATACTCTTTTCTCATCCAATTGATATCTTGCAAATATTTGTATTTATTTCCATGGGCATATATGTTATGTGTGTTAATGGATTATGATTATTTATATGCTAACATTATATCATTACCACATGCTGATGTATCTTGGTTGTTGAGAACAGGTTGTAGGTATAAATCTTTGGGTTGCATGCTCAATGATGGTCTTCTTCGAACATCTTTATGAGGTAGGATTCTAGCCTTATCTTGTTAGAATTTCATTTATACAATATACTTGATATTAGAGTTGATTTTTGGGTGTTATCCATCTATTGTGGTTTGCCTCTAGCCATAGAGATATTTTTCTTATAACAGAATTGACAACTCCACTGGGGATATTTCTTTTTTGGCGTATCAGGTGTTTTTCTTCTTTATTTTCTCTTTGTTTGCCTTAGTTTCTCTTGTCTAGTGCCCCTACGGGTTCCAAGTCATATTTGGTTTCCCAACAATATAATCCTTCTTTGTTTGATACAACGGTCATGCTGATGCAATCTTCGATTGACACCACTCCTATTTTAGGGAGTGCTACGTCTCTTGACGATTTTGTCTCGCGTCATGTTCAACCAACGGTCATGATGATGCAATATTCGACCTACACCACTCCTTTTTTGGGGAGTGATGCATCTTTTGACCATGTTGTCTCGCATCATTTTCAACCAAAGGTCATGCTGATGCAATCTTTGGCTGACACCACTCCTGTTTTGGGGAATGACCACTCCTGTTTTGGGGAGTGATGTGTCTCTTGACCATGTTGTCTCACATCCTATTCAACCAATGGTTGAAGAAGTGGTCATTTCTATGCAATCTTCGGTCGATCCCACTCTTCTCTTGGAGAGTGACAAGTCTAAGGAAGTGACATTGTTGATGCAATCTTCAGCCAATCCCACTCTTCTTTTCATGGGTGATGTGTATTTCCACCATTTCTTTATCATTTCTAATTCTATACCTTCTAAACAAAGGATAATTCCACTCTCTCCAAGTACTCTCCCTCCAAGTCCTAGGATGGTTTCCTTTGATTGGACTGATTTTGTAGAGCCTCACCTTCATTCTTTTTCACCCTTCCATATAATGGGCGTTCTTCTATGTATTGTTGTTGAAGGATCCTCTACAAGTATTATATCCTCATTGGCATGGTGAGATTTGGGTTCTCCCAAGCTTGTGTTAGCTACCTATGAGTTTCTGGATTTTGAGAAAAGACCTACACGGGAGCCCTAGCCTCCCCCATTACATGCTTCTTATGACAACATCATAGATTCTTAGTTAAGTCTTTTTAGACTCCAAAAAATAAGAATATTGAAGAGTGAACTTGTCTCTTTCAAACTTGTTAAATGGTTTTGAAAGGACGTCTATTTTGGTAAAAGTTTAACCCTTTTCTGGACCAAGTAGAATACTTATGAAAAAGGAATACCTTGCTCACCATTGGATAGAAGATTTCTCTTGGGTATTATTTTATACTTTTTCGGGCCTAGGGGACTAAATCTACAAAAAAGGACACTAGTTGAGTTAAGTTGTAATTGCATCCCATTATCCTGCTTACATTTTTTATCCTATTGTCGGCTCCTGCTTTCTCATTGTAAGCCTCTTGACCCAACAATTCTAAGCATCATCCAGGTAGTTCCCTTCATATATATTTTGCATCTTGACACCCTTTACCCATAGGGGAAACAACCCCCCGAGTGTGCATGTACCACATGCACTTCCCTGCATTGAGAATAGGGGAATTATCTCCTATCGATAGCAGTCGTGTCACCTTTGAACATAGAACAAACTCTTGAGTCCATTTTCATTCAAGGTTTGGGTTTAACATAACCTTACGAAGTTGAGCTCTCTACTTAGAGTTTACTCCTCAGACTGGTTATTCTTCCAGTCCCTATCGATATTTTGTTGATGCCTCTTGTGTCATAAACTTTTGTCGATGATAAATGTTAATTCTATCCTTCATGAGTTATCCATATGTCTCACGCTCTTGTTCAAAGGAAGTATCATCCTGTGTTGGCCATTTCTTGGAACACTTGACTTTTCATTTCGGCCATACCCTCAATGTATCTCAGAATAACATGAAGTTGTTGTCCTACCTTGCACCCTAGGCCTACTTTCATCATTGGTAGGTAACCTTGAACCTAGCTAATGACATCTCCTCATTGGTCATTAATTGGGGGGTTTCCCTTGTGTTCAATGGAAAGAAATATATTCACACATTGGGATCCATGCAGTGTCTTGGATTCCATTAGCCCTATTAGTGGTTTCTTCACCTTTTTTGGAAGTTTTCCTTATTGAATTCTATTCAAAGGGTTTCTTTCATGCACTACTTGCATATGGTGCATGTGAGAGACACACATGGTAGTTGGTTTGTGAACATCCTATTACTTTGAGATCCTCCTAATTATCAAGCTATTGTTTTGTACCTCACACTCAATGATGAGAGATACCTTAATGATATCCTTTCAGTGGGTCTCCTTCCATCGAATTCAACTCATCTATTATGCAATTGAGACATAGATTCCTAAGAGTACTTGGAGTCTTGCAGTCATCAGTGGCAGGTTCTCCCACCATTGATAGTTGGGAATACATAAATGTCTCCTAATCGATGGATTCTTCAAGTGTTTGACTTCAACACCCTTATTCACACTTGTTGAATGTACTTGGTGGCTTGAAACCTACTTTCATTATCGTTGGGTTGTCGCATGTTTGTTAATGGTATACCTTAATGAATTGTAATCAAATGAAGTCTTATTTTGTTCTAATTCCACTCCTCTATTCACATAATGTAAACTTGCACCTTCGGTGGATAATGTAGAAGACCTCCAATTTATAGTAGCAATATCCCATATATGTTGTTGTATTTCATTGGACCAATACCTATATGACTTCAGTGATCATGGAAGATCAGATTGTACTCCATTGTATACAAATATATTCGGTTGATTTTGAGACTGAACTCCACTGTGTCTTATTCGTGACTATGACAACCTATGGCATATGTCCACTTTGTATTACCTCTTCATTTCCATGAACAACTATTTGATATATATCCACATGGGTCTGTAGTGTAATTCAGATTGAAAGCCATGTGTACAAATCCATTATGAATTGTAATATTCTCATGAGTAACTAGTACTTCCAGCTGAGTCTTCATTACTCCACTTCTGGGAATTATAATGTATTTCGACCATTGCAGATACTCCTATGACCAGGAATGATTTTAAGAATGAAAATTTATTTTAAAATGTAGAAACCTTGGTGAATCTTACTAATCCTTCATATGCCAACTATAAATGTTTGGCAATATTTTTGTAAAAGTATTCAAATTTCTAAGGATTTTATATAGTTTGTATAAAATTTTGGTGATTTTTAAGGTAAAATAATTTTATCCTATAGAATTTGGGCGAATCATTTTTAGAATGGAGAATCGTTTTTTGAGAAAAACCATGGAAAATTAGCCCAAGAATGAAATTTAGCCCCTAAAATCATCCTTGCCTATGACCTCACACATTAGGGAGCATCTGTTATAGCAAATTTTTTCGCACTCCATGCAACTTGCTATGATGGCCATTCATTTCCCTCTACAGACTTCATTTCCCTTTGTTCTAGCACTCCAGAGATTAAAATGAATATTTTTATACATGTATTTCACCTTCTAGTCATACAACACACATATGTATGCGAGATGCTCCATTACATCCTGCGTACATCATGTTTGATGCTCAAAAACTTAAAAATGCGTCGAGTTTCCATGCCATGTCACGAATCCTTGACCTTCCATATACTGAAAATGCTTTGACTCGACCCTTCAATTCCATTTGGAGACTATAAATTGAGTTATATCCAAGCCTTGAACACATTGAATAGATCATAGAGATAAAAGATACTCTGGAGAAATTTCACCTCAATTGAGCCTACATCCCTTTGTCCTTGAAAGTATGAAATTCTTGTGTAAAGCCCCCAAGCTCTTCTTATCTAGTGATGGAGAACCTCATTGACTCCTACATGTGAGTTTGCCTTTGTGGAGGATTGAAGTGGTGGAGGCCTAGCTGGAAGGACTTAGTTCCTCGGTTCTGATATGTGTCGTTACAAAATTTTGTCACCTATGTACTTTTGTTGATCACATTAATAGAAATACTCTTTTCTCATCCAATTGATATCTTTCAAATATTTGTATTTCTTTCCATGGGCATATTTGTTATGTATATTAAAGGATTATGTTGATTTATATGCTAACATTATATATCATTACCACATGATTGTTTATCTTGGTTATTGAGAACAAGTTGCACATATAAAGCTTTGGGTTGCATGCTCAACGATGGTCTTCTTCGAACATTCGGAAAAGGTAGGTGTCTAGCCTTCTCTTGTTATAATTTCATTTATACAATATACTTGATATTATAGTTGATTTATGGGTGTTGTTTTGTCTATTGTGGTTTCCCCCTAGCCATAGAGATACTTTCCTTGTAACAATCATGGAGCGAAGACGATGCCTTATGTTAAGACCAACGACTATCCATTTTTCCCTATGGTTGACCACCTCTCCTAGAATGGGCATGCTCTCTAGGAAGGAGGTCAAGAGAAAAGAGGATAGGGATGCTCCATTAGAGGAGGAGAGAATCCTCATATTGAAACACGGCTGGAGCAGAAGACTAACATTCAGAGAAAAACCAGTTGTGCAAATGCTCATAACCATTAGTAATTCCATCATGTTTCCCCAATTAGTAATTCAGAAAAGCCTACATTAATTCTTCCATAGCTGGACTCATAGAGGAGTTATGAATCTTCCATGCTATAGTACCAACACCCATCTGAAGATCAAGGTTCCCACGTTTCAAACAAATGTTGAAATGAATATTCACAACCTCGACGGGATGTGGGTCTTCCCGAAGAGGAGTATGAGGAGCATAAGGTCCTCGAACTGTCTACGTTTGATCATCCCAATGACACCCCATCCAAGGCTTTATAGGAATGTATTTGTTATATATTTAAACTATATATTAATACTTAGGTTTTAGTATTATATACATTACTTACACTATTATTTAATGTATTAATATATCATATTTTAATACTTAACCTTTCAAATATACTATATCCTAAGTATTAGAGTATTAATAATATTGATTTATATGTTAGGTCTTAGTCTACTTTATTAAGTTTAATATTATATATAGAGTATATATTAATTCTTAGTGTTTATTTTTCTATACATTACTTAGACTATATATTAATATATCATATTTTAATACTTAGGAGTTCAAATATACGTTGTAGTACATGGATTTATAAATTAATTTGATTTTTGTTGGGGTTTATTATATTTTCGGGGTTTTATTAAAATTTTAGGGTTTATTGTATATTTAGGCTTATTACATAGTATTATATACACTTTTAAGGTTTTTTTTTTTAGGGTTTTTAATTTAGAGTTTTATTTAGTGAATATGTTTAGTTTCAAAATGTCCAGCATCTTATGTATATGTATTTATTGTAGAGATCGTGAGCTCCCACCTTTGATGCTTGGTCTTGAAGATGAATCCTCATTCGAATTTGAAAAGTCAATGATAATATAGATTCATTTGTGTTTTAATTATGGAATATTCAGAAAACGAACTCTTTGAAACTCTCTGTCATTTTCATGGATTGGATTTATGCCATTTGCGAGGAATGGTTCCAAAACCTTAGCCTGATCCAACAATTGCAACAAGATTCTCAAATTTGTCCAAAATACTCTTGGCACAAAGAAGAGCTTCTCTGTAAAGGCCATGTGTATTTAAGAAAATAGTTGAACCTTAAATCCACTATTCTATCTGAGCTTCATGCTTCCCCCACAACTGGGCATTTAAGATTTACCAAAACCTATGAACGAGTCAAACATATGGATCTTGTCGTACGACTTTTCGTACATATCTGTGGGTCATAGTTTATGTTAGCACTAGAAGTTGCTCTTGGACTACTCAAGTGCAAGCCTAGCACATATTGAAAATACAATGACTTGATTTGGATTATTTGGGTTTTAAGAAACTTAGAGAGTGGTAAAATTAATCAAGAAGTCAATGAAGCCATTGGGCATGGAGTCCAATAAAAAAAAAATGTAATCCTCACCTAACATTTTATGTGCAACAAATCAGGTCAACAAAGCTAAGATCAGTTATAATGTTTATAAAGAGATGGAAAGAAGAAATACGAAAAACAAAACTAAAAATGATCAAAGAGCATTATGATCTTCAATACATCTAACAACAAGAGGAAAAATTCAATTTTCAGAAATCCTTTCTAAAACTGAATCAAAACTTAGATAAGCCTGTGGCAAGGGATAGGTCATATCCTATACAATAACCCTCTCAACACAGAAATTGCATACATATAACTTATAGCAACAACACATATCCAAGGAGATGAAAGATGAGAAAATGATTTACACAAAAAAGAGAAAACAAACTGATATATAACTTCATTGTGAGATGATATCTTTACATAGAAACCAACACATGTCTGCAACTTAAAATTAGAGACTTTCATCCTTTCTAGCTCCCTCATGGATCTTGAAATATCACCCAGACCTCTCGGGTCTTTTTTTTGTCTCTCCATCCCCCTCTCCAAGAGATATCTTCTTCCTTAAATAGAAAATATCATCCCAATAACCTTAGGAGGTCGAATCCCATCTCCTCCATTGGATCCTAAGCCTTGGATATAGGTGTCAACAATCAAAGAGACAAAAATCCAACAAACTGCTAATTTTCAAGAATTTGTTGGAAGTCGTTAATAAATTGTTTCCACCTCATTGCATGAGGCCTTTGATGGAGATAAATATTAGGTGCAGGTGTCCCTTGACATCTAACTGATCTTTGAGAATCCATTTGAATCCTCCTTGACAGGTGGAAACCTCCCAACAAGGCGAATATAAAAACTGTGACCGCTACAGGAAATTTGGTAGCGCCATTGTAAAACAGTTGGTACCGCCACTTGTATGTATAATATCTCTCAAACCATAACACATTTTGAAAAACTGAGAGATTTTTTTGTTATTTGGAATGTTATGAAAAAAAACCTCCTCCAGTTTTCAAAAATACCTTCTCAATTGTTCACAATCCCAGTTTTAAGTTAGTCACTCAAAACTGGCAGAACTGTCCTTGAAAAATAATTCTGCACAAATTGGTCTCTGCCAAAATTTCGGTAGCGCCTTCAGGTAGCGTCCATCTGTGTTTCTGCGTGCAATTTGGTAGCGTAAATCCATGGGTTCTTTTGATGCTTGGAACCTTGTGAGAGTGTTGTCAATGCTTGAACTTGGAGATTGGGCATAACCCAATATAATTTCAATTTTCCCCAAAATAAATAAAATATCCCATAACAAGTGTATTCATTTGCCAAAATGAATAATGAAGGACTTATGCAAAGCTTAGGCATAAACCAATCTTGTGCTAACAGTTTATACAGTCAGGTCATAGAAGGGAAAGTCACAGATGTCCATGGGTCATAGAAGGGAAAGTCATGGATTTCTCGGGAAGTGTGTGAGTACATGTCATACAACAACACATGTGGGTCTAGGTTTTATGTAGTGTATAATTCTCTCAGTGGGCCATTATCCTTGTTATGAAAGCCATGATTTGACCTTAATAAAAGCATCATTGGACTGGTTGTCCCCAATTTTTTTCCAAGGGTTTACCCAAAACTCTTGGTGTTCTTAAGTGCTTGATTTGATTTCCTTGTTTATGCTTTAGCTGCATGTTTAGTTGATTACTCAATTGTGCTTTTAGTAGGTCTTCCTCTAGAATGTTCTTTAGAAGATAGAATTAGTATAAATAAAAGTAAAATGCATGGGAAAGTCTTGTCTTGAGAATTATT
>JZKD02S1434889.1:194092-229945 GCA_000966675.3 Picea glauca
ATCACCTTTCCTTCCTGCATAAGGACTCCTCCGAGCCCTTCCTTACAGGCATCTGTGCACACAAGGAAGTCATCTTCTGGGTCAGCGATTTTCAACACAGGTGCATGGGTTAGTAGATGTTTCAAGGTTTGAAATCTTTCTTCACATTGTTGTGTCCACATAAATTTTGTCCCCTTCTTTTGGAGGGAAGTGATTGGACAACCAATATTGGAGAATCCTTTTATAAATCTCCTATAGTATCCCGCCAAACCCATAAAGGATCTGATGTCTGAGACATCCTTTGGGATAGGCCATTCCATGATAGACCTGATCTTGTCAGGATCTATTGCTACCCCTTCCTTAGACAGAACATGTCCCAAGTAATGTATTTGCTTCTGAAAGAAGTCACATTTGCTGAATTTAGCATAGAGTTGATGCTCTCTTAGCACTTGTAGCACAAGTTTGAGATGCTCTTCATGTTCTTCTCTATTCTTAGAGTAGATTAATATGTCATCAATGAAAACTAGTACAAATTTATCTAAAAATTTACTGAGTACATTGTTCATTAAGCACATGAAAGTGGTAGGTGCATTGGTTAACCCAAATGGCACTACCACAAACTCATAATGACCATACCATGTCTAGAAAGCAGTTTTATGGATATCTTCACCCTTGATTTAGACTTGATGGTATCCTGACCTCAAGTCAATCTTTGAGAAAATAGACGTGCCTCCCAATTGATCGAATAGATCATCGATCCTGGGCAAGGGGTACTTGTTCTTTATGGTTACTTTATTGAGTTGTTTGTAATCTATACACAGTCTAAGGGTGCCATCCTTCTTTTTCACAAACAGGACTGGTGCTCCCCATGGGGACACGCTGGGTCGAATATAACCCTTATCCATCATTTATTTTAGTTGCAATTTGAGTTCAACTAACTCAAGTATGCTCATCCGGTAGGGTGTCCTAGACACGGGCACCGCTCCTGATGCGAGCTCTATCGAGAAGTCAATGTCTCTTCTCAGAGGTGGATCAGGTACCTCCTCCGAAAACACATATCCGTATTCTCTAAGGATAGTGTGTTCATTAGGGATTGGTTTAGCACCTTCGGTTGTTTTCAACACCTGTATTGCATATAGGGAACATCCCTTTCGGCAATACTTTCTCATTTGCAGGGCTGATAATTGTCTCACTGAGACCGGTTTTCGGATCCCTTGAAGGGTTATCCTTTTTCCTTTGCTCACACATTCTAAGGTTTTATGGTAACAGTCCAATTTGTCTTTATGGGCAGGCATCCAGTCCATACCAATCAACAGATCGTATGATCCTAGGGGTAACACGTTAAGGGTTGGTTGGGTGGGGAATTCACCCAACATTAACTGCCAGGCTGGTATGCTCTCTACCACCTTTCTTTTGGTGCTAGTGGCTAACTGTACCAACCATGGCTTAGTTTGTTTTTGTGGTTGTAGCTTACACTTATCAACAACTTTAGGGGCTATATAAATCAAATTTGAAACAGGGTCAATCAAAACAGACACCAGATGGTTGAAAATCATACCTTTTATTTCCACCACTGTAGCTTGGTGGTCAACTTGGTTATTATCCAAGGATGCATAAATATGCGGCACACTCCTTGCCACATCATTGACTATGGTAGCTTCCTGAATGTTATAAACTTTTCGACTGTTCTGTTGTCGGTGTGGACAGTCTCTCAGGAGATGCTCTTCTCCGCAACCCCAGCATTTTAGAGGTTCTTTCTTTGGGTTATTAGTCTTTACTGGTATAGGTCCAGAAGTTTTATTTCCATCTGCTGATGGAAAGTTCTGATGGAGTACACTCCGGGTTGGAAATTTCATTCCAGGGTTCTTCTTGTAGCTCTTAAATCCTGAGGATTTGATCCCCTTTTTTTGAAATTTCGAACCACTCTTCTGTCTCTAGTCTCCACGAGACTCTTCCCAATGTCCATATTGTTCATGACAATATGTTGCCTTTCGAATAGTGTCTTCTAAGGTATTTGGCTCACCGAATTCAATTTGGTTCTGGTATTCCTTGGGTAGCCCACTGATGAATCGTTGCGCCTTTGCCTTCTCTGCTTTGATGTAGGGTACATATCTCAATAAGTCGAGGAATTTGTTGACATATTATTCTATAGTAAGTTGTCCCAGTTTGAGTTCATAAAACTCTTTAGCCTTCTCGTCGAAATATCTTTCCGACAAATACTTCTTTCGGAAGTACTTCTCAAACCGTTCCCAATACAGGTCCTCCTCGCAGACCCCTTTCATATTCTTAAGGTCTTCCCACCAGATGGAAGCCTTTCCATTCAGATTGAAAGTGGCCACTCGGGCCTTCAAATTCTCTGAAAAATCATGGACTCTGAAATATTTCTTCAGTCCAAGTAGCCAGGCCTCGACTTCCTCTCCCTTCTTTATCTCACTGTTGAAGGAGGGAGGTTTGGCCTTTCTGAATTCCTCAAATTTATGACTCTTGGAATTCTTTTGCTTCTTCTGTTTCCTTCGAGAATAGGAACTAGTCCTACTGCTGGAAGAGCCTTCTGAATCGCTAGCTTCCTTCTCAGTGGAATCGTCCGGCATGGGTCCTTTACCTCTGGGGTGGACCTTTCTTGAGGTGCTCCTCTCAGTATGGCCATTGATACGACCATGTTTCTGTACTTCGGGTTCATGCTGCATTTTTCACTATAGGTTGGATAAGCTCTGTAGTAACACTGCATTAATTTCAGTTTTCTTTTCTTGTTCTTTCATCATCCTTTCATTGTCGGCCTTGCAGCTTTGCAACTCAACCATGAGACTCCTCATAGTCTCGGCTAGGTATGGAGGTGTTCCTATCGCTCTTCTTTCGTCAGACTCTTCATCTCTATTGTGGGAGCCTTCTCCCATCTCTTGGTGAGTCACCATTCTCTACGTCTGTAAATTCCCACGGCTGATCGTCCGCTTAAGTGAAAAGACAAACACTGATTGTTAGTCAAGAGTTAGATATATGTTTATAATCTGCGCATAATTTATAATTCTTTCACATGCATACATAGTCGGGTTCTCATTTCCAAGTTTTCAATCCTAGACAAGAGAGTTATGTTAGGGGGTTGCTCTTCATAGGAGTACTTCGAACGAAGCTTATGCACAACTCGTTCATGAGCCCAATTAGGTCAAGTGTTGTAACCATGCTCTGACACCACTTTGTCACATACCCATTACCAAGATCAGATTTTTCTGGTCTTCTGCCGAATCAGAAGCCCTAAACATCCATGGAGGACCAACATAAGTTGGCTCTTTCTCTCTCCCCACTCCCATGTGGTCGTGGGTCATGATCACAGTCCAAATAAAGGTAATACCTCTTTCATATTTCATGCCTCAGTGCTATAGTGATGTTGAGTCGTTTGACTTGGCAACCGTCGAACCCTGACAGGGCTAGCGATCAGCCAATGGGGATGAACCCCTACAGGGTTAGTAAATGGCTAATAGGAACAAATCCCAATAGGGCCAGAGAACAACTAATGAGAAACGACCTTGTTGCACGGTTAAGTGGAATACAGGTGGAAGAGAGGAAACGCGACACGATGGTCGACATGATAGGAGGGGCCCCACTTCACACACCACACTATTCTGGACCCCCCCCATTAAAGGAATAATGGCAAAGGGGGTCCAGAATCTGCCTGAGCGCCATTGATCATGATGAATTAATCTCGACCGTTTGAGAGTTGCGCGTCCAATTCCGAACCCCCCCCCATTAAAGGCAGAATGACAAGGGGGCTCTGGAATGCATCCTCAGCCGTAGATCCGGGCAGGTGGACTCTGGCCATCCAGATATGTTCGCTACTTACACTAATGCACGCTTTCACCCCAACGTAAAACTGACATCTCTTCCTCACATCGGACAGTCATTACGGACACTGAGATTTCTCGAAGGAATCTTGTCCGTCCATCGGGACTTAGCCACATGCTATTGTCTCGACATTATGGATCGGGATTTGTCAAGGAAAGAGCCCGAGTTTTTTTCAGTGAAACTCTCGAATCCCCTATCCCCAAAATGTGTAATCTCTCAACACGTCACCTCCTTAAATCGGATAGTCCACAACTACTTCGAGGTTTCCACCCAGGAAAATCCTGATCCCTTCTCACCAGGACTCCCAATCTCACGATTTTCGGTTCCCCAGAATGGGAGATCTCACGATGAGTGGCCTCCATCAATCGGACGACTCAGATCCATCCCGAGGTTTTCACCATGGAAAATTCCAAACTCTTGTCAACATGAATCTCGATTCCGTGATTCCCGATTTCCCAAAATGGGAGATCTCACGACACCTGGCCTCCATTAATCGGACATCTCAGATCCATCCAGGGGTTTTCTCCCTGGAAAATCCTGAACTCTTGTCAATAGGAATCCCGATTCTGTGATTCCTGATTTCTCGAAATGGGAGATCTCACGACACGTGGCCTCCATTAATCGAACGACTCAGATCCATCCCGGGGTTTTCACCCTTAATACACTGGAGTCTTAACCCTCGGGTAACTCCTGATAGATCCAACGATTGTCGGGTTTTTCAGCCGAGATCTGACGGCTCATAATGGTTCCTACCCATGCATTCTTCCACAACTCCCTGGGCATGGAAAAGATCCATGGTCCAGATACTCTCATGAACCTTGGGGATCTACAGTCCTAAACTCTTCGCTACCCACGAAGACACAGGAAAACCAAGTGGTAAGGAATTTAACGCCCTACTTTCTCCTACTATTCTAACGGTCGTGGGTGACCACAGATTCCTCGATGAAATCTCGTTCATCGATTAATACCTATAAGGTTAAGGTACTTAACTTTCTAGCTCCTTCCTCCGATCTGACGGTCGTGAGTGACCACAGATCTCCCGACGGGAACTCATCCATAGATTCATTACTTCATCCTTATGTTGTCATCTCAGTTTTCAAGAGGATCGTTCCTCCTTATGCAGGGTTACTAAAGCCTTACGCCTTCACAACCGCCTTCCCAGTTCTTGATGGGATTTTCAAGGAAGGTATTTCTATGGGGAGAATTACTCAGGGTACTACCTGAGGTATATAAGGATGTCGTCCTCCCGAGAACCAGGCGTGAATTCTGAATTGGGTCATTATGCACACAAATAACGAATTCATGAGGAAATAAACCATACGTAGTCTTTCCATATAAATATACAACTACTAGTACTACTCAAAACACCATACAGTCATTATTATAATGAAATCATTCACAGTTTCACAACTTATGAGCATAATTATCAGAATAAGCACATATATATATTTCAAGATGCCAGAGGAAAAACACTTATCAGAGATAACATCAGGGGTCAAGCAACTGCTGAGAGGGGTGCTCGTTTCCACCCAACTGTAGTCTTAGCGACTCCCAACAGATTTACCACTAGCCACCCCCGAGCTGAGACCACGATGTTGTGAGACTGCATCCTTGTTTTCCAGTGACCAGGAGCGAAGGTTGCAATCCTTCCTCTCTACTATCACTCACTCTGCATATTGCTAGAGTTCTCCCCTCGCGTCTTCCCTCTCCCAATTTCTTCTACCCCATGCCTTATCCTCTTGCGGGGTTGTGTGGCACGATTACCCTCGCACTGGCTAGTCATGATGGCTCTACGGATGGGCAGTTCACCTCCCCATCCCTCATTAATTCCTGAGAAGCCATCAACCTACCAGTATGCAAGGCATTTAATTTGGCGCCAGTGAGCTGCTTTTGGTTCTCCGGGCCAGTGGATTCCAAATACGGTATCAATTCTCGATGGAATTTAATGCCACCTTTCAAGGTGCCTTCCACCGCCATCATGGTCTCTTTTCTGCACATCCCCTCTCAGCAGTCTTGCGATAAAATTCATAATGTTATTCACATTTATTGACCTTTTACTCAAGGTCTATTTACATCACATATTCACATTTATGAGTTTGCCATAGTTCTTGGCCAATCCAGTTATTTTTACAAACTGGGGGAAACAGGGTGTTACATGAGTTTAGGGAATGCATGTACTAGTCTCAAAGTTATGACAATTTATTTTTAGTTCAATATATTTAATTGAATTATTTTGTTATTCTTTTTTGTGGGTGAATTTAGATTTGAGAGTCAATTTTCTGTGAGCATAGTTTTATTGTTGGAGAATTCATTGAAATAACATTATTGTGACAATGAATGGAATAAATTGGATTGCAATTATGTGGTAGCTAGTATGTGAATGTTAAATTGAACATCATTCCTTTTGGGTTTGATCACGATATAATATGTTATAAATCACAAAGACTAGGTCCTTCCCCACTTCCTTTTAAAATGAATAGTTGTAATTGCATGTTTATTTTTTTAACATTTATGTATTTCATAGATAGGTGCACTTAGTTTCTCTTCTTCTTGCTTCATAGTTTATGTCTCATGCATAATATAACTATTGTGTTTTATTGATGTTTGTTTTGGTATTGGTGTAATGTTTGATCGAATCACTTCCCTCAAAGTTCTCTTATTTGTATGAACAAGATAGACAAGTTTTGCAACTTTTTCAGTGTAAAAAATGGTATATAATATGTACTTTTAGTTTCATCCTTTATACAAAATTATACAAAATTTTGGTCTATTGAGTCACTTATACAAAATTAAGAAGATTTTGTTTTGATTTTAGTACATTTTAGAAACAAGTATGTTCAATTATTTATAGAAAAGTAATGATAGTGGGTATTTTTTTAGAAGATTTTGGTTTAGTTTTGTTTTGAGAGTTACATTTTGATGATGCAGATTCTATAAAATTAATGATAATGGGTAGTTTTTAAATATTTTGGTAAAGTTTTAATTTTAAGATACATTAGATTATTCTCCATGACAATAAATGTAAATGGTAATTAGAACAACTAAAGTCTGGATATATTCATATACAATTTGTGAATATCAACAACTTAAAGTTCTCTTATTTTTATGAACAAGATAGACAGGTCTTGCAACTTTTTAGTGTGAAAAATGGTATATAATATGGACTTTTAGTTCATCATTTATTCGCTTCCTTTATGTAGCAAGTACAAAAATAGTGATAGTGGGTATTTTTGGAAGATATTGGTCTATTCATGGATTTATTTATTTTTGGAAGATTTTTTGGTGTAAAAAATGGTATATAATATGGACTTTTAGTTTCATCCTTTATGCTCTTCCTTTATGTAGTAGCAAGTTTGTTCAATAATTTATACAAAATTACTGGTAGTGGTTGGTTTTGGAAGATTTTGGTCTATTAGGTAATTTATACACAATTAATGATAACTATTTTTTTAAGAAGGTTTTCCTCAAGTATTAATAGTACATTTTAGTAACAAGTGTATGCAATGATTTATAGAAAATTAATAATAATAGGTAGTTTTAAAATATTTTGGTTTGGTTTTGGTTTTGGTTTTAGGGTTACATTTTAATTGTGCATATTCTAGAAAATTAAAGATAATGGATAGTTTTAAAATATTTTGGTTTGGTTTTGACTTGAAGATACATTATATTCTTGTTTTTGATAATAAATGTATATAGTAATTATATCAAGTAAACTATGCATATATTCATATTCAATTTGTAAATATCAACAACTCAAAGTTCTCTTATTTGTATGAAGAAGATAGCCAAGTCTTGCAACTTTTCATTGTTAAAAATGCTATATAATAGTGGGTATTTTTTGGAAGATTTTGGTCTCTTTAGTAATTTATACTAAATTATGATAACATGTTTTTTAAGAAGATTTTGGTTTGGTTTTGGATTTAACAATACATTTTAGTGTTGGATGTGCAGGGATATACATGTAGGTAGTGTGAGGTGCGAAAAATATATCTATGTGAAGTGAGCAGATATGGTCATAGCAAAAGGATCCGCACAACTTGAAAAATGGCTAAGTAAAATATTAAAATTAACATTATGACCATTAATCAACAATAATTTTTAAGTTAAACATATGCATAAAAGCATTTTCTTCACTTTATATAATTTTTTTTTTTATAATAAACATTGTTACTGTTATCGGATAAATCGGTAGGTGCAGACACTAACTGATCTCCCTAGATCCACCTAGATCTAGAACAAAACACACCAGAACATGACGCTTTCCTTAAGTTTTAAATATTGAATTTACTAACTAAAGAGGGATAGGTGACATACAGTTTAAATGTTTCTTCCTCTCACTATTGCCATCCTAGCTTCGTTCCAATACTCATACAATGGTGAACCTGAAAAAGAACGCAACCAACCAAAGTGATAGTAATAGAATAAACTCAATATAAACCTATGTATGTGATCAAGGAATCATACAATAAAACACAACAAGCTTTATAGGAAAGAATTATATTACTATATCATATTAAATGTGAAAGAGAGATTACAACCATGGCCTTGATGTCGTAAGATCCCTTCCAACTATCCTTCGTTCCCCACACACTTCCATTCCAATAATTCTGAGAGCACAGATTTGATAATATTCACAATCTATCTTGACAAAGGCAAAACTCAAAGACACTCCAACCAAGCTAATAATTCCAAGCCAAATCCAACTTAGCCCTTCTCCATGAGAGCTCCTCTCCTTTTATAATTTGAAGAGGATAAGGTGAGGAGGTTAGGATGATCCCACTAAATCATGAAAGAAAGTAAGATCCAAACCATTCGGATGCCACCTCACCATGGAAGCTTCTCCTTCTAGAAGATTCGAGAAAACGCTCATTTTTCCCACGTGTAAGAATTATCGCACCCTGCCTATAGAGAATATTCTGAACTCCTTGTGACCTAGCTATGATGCAGCCTGTGAGAATCAGGCATTCTCGCACCCTAGCTATAATGCAACCTGCAAACTTCCTTTTTTATAGGGTTTTTACAAAGGAAAATGCAACTTCTTTTCTCAGTAAAAGTTCTTCTCCCTTCTCTCTTCAGGAACTCAGGCCATTGACCCCTCTGAAGGAAACAGACAGGTTTACATCATTAACGATCATAGGAATGATGAAAATAATGTGTAACAGAGAGCCCCCCAAAGTATGAAGTTAGAACAGAGTGATAACTGAAATACTTTGTTGAGTGTGTGTAGGGAACAAGGAACAGTCGGTCGGAAACCTGCCAACAAACAAAGAAATATAGTACAATAATATATCATCATTGAGGTAGGCATTCCCATAATCATAATACAAATGACTTAGAGCATAAATGCCGACATGCGAATATCTATGTCAAGTAATACAAGGTGATGGCCACCAAACATACACCATGGATCCATGCCATTATGAATCAAATCTGAACATAGCCACCAAAAATACATTGTGGATCTATGTGTTAAAGATTCAAATTTGAACATAGCCACCAAACATACAATGTGGATCTATGTAACAATGCATTGAATATACTCCAACACAACTTGGATCTGTCAGAAAAGATCCAGGGTCTTCATCTCCACCACTCTATAGTACGAATCTAACCATGTGAATACATGTGTCTAAGTCGAACATGGTAGAAACCACTTGATTACTGGTCATTAGTGTATACCATTAAAAAGTGCGAGGGAAATCACCATTAATATCAATGATTCCCAAGGTACACTAGTACAATCCAATGAATGTGAATTAATGAGCTGAAGTCGAACACTCAGTGGAATCTCTCGATCAGGGATCAATAATGAAAACCCATTGTCGAAAGCGAGGAAACCTACCATTGAGGCATGCAAGTTCCAAGGTACCAATTAGTTTCTAAGTCTAATTCCCGGATAATGAGTTGAATTCGATAGGAAAAGACTCGTCACAGGAGGGCCTTAATGTATCCCACATCAATGACACGAAACAAGTAACAAGATTTGATGTAGGTTAGAGTAATAAGTGATTCAGGACTGACTCGGGGATGGTCGACACAATAGAAGGCTTAAAGACTGCAAAAATGGTAGACGCAATAGAATGCTTTAGGTGGGACATCGTTTTGAACATATTGACAACACGACAACTGTCTTGGAAAATACTGACTCAACAACAGGGATCACAGACCAATTTGTAATCTTATAAAGGTGTATGACCAAGAGACGAGCAGGTTTTCCAACCTAGACACAAGGCGAGTGAAAGGGTGTCATGTTCAAAATTGACTCTTCCACAGAATACAGGTTTAGATAGATTTCTTTCCCAATTCCCCCCCCACCATTTCTAGTGAGTACCTCTTTATTTTTACGCAAGCTTGAGGAGGATAACATATTCTTGTAATGTAAGCTCATCCTTCGGACGAGTCCCTCGGAGTATGTTTAATGAACCCTAGGAATGAGTGGTTTGATCCCGTATGGGCCTATCGATGTTTGTTTAATGAGTCCAAAGATAGAAAAATCAAAGGTTTTTCATGATTATAGAGTCTAGAAAAACACTTAAAAGAGAACTCTCTTAGGTCCTTTTTCATAAAGTAGTCTGATGAGACCGAAAAAGAGATAAACTATTTCTCAACAGACATTTGCTTCAAATACTTTAACGAGCGTGAAAAGAACAAGGTCGCTCGACAATATTTTCATGTTTAGAGAGTCTAAAAAGAGCTTAAAGGGAACTCCAGGGGGTTCCTTTTTCGTATAACCTTTACGAGTCTGAAAAAGTGATAAAAGTATTATTAGTTAGATTCTCATGTATTTACGAGCACGAGAAAGAACGAAGACTAAGATCGGTAACTTATTCTCATGTATTTACGAGCATGAGAAAGAACAAAGGCTAAGCTCAGTAACTTATTCTCATGTATTTACGATCATGAGAAAGAACAAAGACTAAGCTCGGGATTGTTTCCATTTTTACGTAATCTTTAAAAACAAAACAAAACAATGTTTGGGATAGATTTTAATTTTTAAACAAGCTTAAAAACTAAACAAAACTATGCTTGGTTTCATTTTTACACAAGCTTGAACCAAAGGAAACTATGCTTGAGGTAGGTGGTTTTATTTTTACACAAGCTTGAACCATAGAAAACTATGCTTGTGACTTCCCAATGTATGGTTGGTACTTAGCCCCTAGATTAAGAAGCTAGTGGCTCTAACTTCAGCATGAACTCCAGAGGCTATAAGCAATGTTCCCCAAGCTTCGTTTCATCCAACTGCAAAATGAATGAAAGGAAGCTTCAAATACTAGACGTAGGACTTGACCCAAACGGAGAGGGGGAAGTTGTTTCATTTTTCAATGAGCTTGACACATGAGAAGAACTATGCTCGTAACCTCTGTTTCATTTTTTAATGAGGTTGCCACAGAGATGAAAAAGCTGTCCTCATAAGTGGTTTCATTTTTTAATGAGCTTGAAAATAGAAAACTATGCTCAAAGACCTCTGTTTCATTTTTTAACGAGGTTGCCACAAAGACAAAAAAACTATCCTCATAACTCTCTTCTTGATCATGGATTCCAAGAGGACAATGCTCTGGAAGGACACCATGTCAAGGGACAAAAATCAGTCATAGCTTCCAAGAGATCTTCACTAGATGGAAGGAACACACTTTGGAAGGAACACATGTCAAGGATTGCGACAAGGGTAAGAAGATCAGTCTCTAACAACCCTATCAAAGAGATAACCATGTCAACTACTGGATCTAAGTTATCAGAAGTTGAATCCATGGGTGAAAACGCCACATAATTGACCTGCGGTAGGGGCAATACTGTCTGCATATAAGAACCATTCAGGGAGGCAATCCAGGCGGGGTCAATGAATGAAAGTTGATCAACAGTCACAACTTGTCCATCGTGAGGGAAAGATATCACACGAAAAAGAGTAGACACAATAGATTTCATGGCATAGACATAATCCTGCCTAAGGAGTAAAGCGAAATCCAAGGGGTCTTGGACTAGCATGACATCAATAAAGATATTTTTCCCTCCCAAAGTTACAAGAAACTGAGGAAGGGTCCCTAAAGGTTGACTAGTTCTTTTGTTAAAATCTAACAAATTTTGCATAACTGGCGCAAGATGAGGACAACCCAAAGATTGTCAAGCAAAAGAGGGAAAAATACTAATGGATGCACCTTCATCTATCAACATATGAGGAATGTCCCAACCACAAACTTGCACTTTAATATGGAAAGGAATGTGAGAGGGAAGACAAGGTCCAATTAGCACACCCCAATCGAAACAGATGGCCTCATTACTTGGAGGGGGTTCCACGGGAGAAGGAGGAATACCCCCCAACATGGAAGAGTCTGTATCAACAAGAAAAATGTGGGCAGTATTAGGTTTACTCTCGATTGGGAGAGTAGGATTGACCGATGATGGGATCAGATCAACCACTTTGGCACTCTTCAGATGAAGGGTGGGACTGACCAAGGAAGGGACTGGATCGATCACTTTAGCACTCGTTAAAGGAGGAGTGGGATCGACCAATGACAGAACCGGATCGACCACTTGGGTTACATTCTCCAAGGGGAGAATGGGGTCGACAGGTGGAAACGGATTGACCACTTGGGTGATACTCTCTAATGGGAGAGTGGGATCGACTGAGGATGGGATCAGATCGACCGCTTTAGTTTCACTCTCGAAGGGGAGAGCAAGATTGACCAAGGATGGTATCGGATCAACCACTTTGTCAACTGGTGCAATTAAAGATGTGACCAGATTGATGACAGGATCAATCGGACTGACCGACGGGGGAACCAGATTGATCATTCCATCAACTATAGGTGGGTTGAGAGAAATCTTGCGATAAGAAGATGGAAGTTGAGGCTGTGAAACAATCATGTCTTCTAGTAATTTTGAGGCTTTGTCCATATTAGGGAAAAGGTGAGTTAGATGACTCCCTTTGCATAACATACACGGGAACTTGACTCTACTTTTCTTCTTCCCAATGGTATCGTGACTAGTTGACGGGAGGTCATCAACATGTTTTTCAGAGGCTGATGATATGGGTTGGTCAGGGTGTGTAGACCATACTTCTATAAACTTGGATAGACCAGGTCAATCCTTAAGAATATGGCTACCCTTACAAAACCTGCAAGGGTACTTGGGCTTATGAGTTGTTTGGGTGATCTTGACATCATCAATGTTACGGATCTTTCATGACCTTAGTGAGAAAAATAGAGGTGCTTGCAAGATCAGTTGGGTTTGCTGAGTAGGACAACTGCAAGGAAAAGAGTTAGGGAAAGAAAATAAAAACTACAATTAAGAATTAAACTAAGAGATGCAATAAAAACTAAATTCATGAGCATAGGGATATAGAAACAAAAAGAACCATAAGACCCATGTCACCAATGTTTGAGGCCGATCTATTAGTGAAAACAAAGCACCAAGAAGAAAGGGGACTATGAGTCCCTTCTTCCTCCAAGGGAGGGCTCTTGGACCCCCACTAGCTAGCTCTTCTTACAACAAAGAAAAATGGAAAATGATGATGAAAGAACTCTTTACAAATCCACTCAATGGGTGAGGTGGATTGTCCAATGTAATGGTGCCAATATTCCCTTGACAAGGATGGAGTCCTCAAGACAATAGAGGCAACATAACATTACTTTGAATTCCTTGAAAAAATGAGGTGCATCCATGGTTTTTTATAGCATTGCTTTGGGTTATTGTTTAACTACTTTGTAGTGTGAAAAGAGGCCAATTAGGGCATTCCTAGGTCTTTGACCGGCCCACTAGTCGGATACAGTCCATATTTGAGGGTCAAATCGTCTTGGGAGCTAAACCATAAGTGGGTGGGAGGCTGACCACTCTCATAAATGCGCCATTTAGTAGGTGCGCGCCTTTTTACGATAACAATCGCGCATCGTGCGCCTGTGCATGATTTTTGCGTTCCTGTTCCGCGCATGCGCACGTGTGCCCAATGTCTGCATAGAGTTCTTCAATTTTTCACTACTTTGTATAGTTTTTTGACCTTTTTTGAATGCTATGGTAATAATTCAGGTCCATGGATAATTTCGTCACTATTTGACGATGCTGAGTTCTTGTAACCATGTGCGGATGAAATTTTAGTGATAACAGATGCCCCCTGATGGATGAGGTTAGGAGCAGACGTATAGACGAAATCCATCAATGTTTCTTCTACTGAGAATGTTTTCGTAAGATAGAGAAATAGTGGGATCATCCAGAGCGATCCGTTGGAGGGAAAAAGGAACCGGTAGGACCCAACCTTCCATGAGGTGTGTAAAATAGAAAACTGTGTACAAATGAGGCGGGCATGCCCCATGCTCGTGTCATGTAACTCTGAAAAAATATGACTGAAGTGTTGGTGTATACAAATGCAGTGCTCTCAGGGGCAGTTGTGATAAAGGCATAAGACAATTCTGCAAATGAACATACTCTGAATAGTAGGCAGTGATTGTGGTAATAAGTAGCAACGATGATGTGGGCATTGATATCCCTGCCAAGTTCAGAGGTCTTCAGAAAATGAAAGAACTAACTGCAATAGTCGCAAAGTAAGACCCATCATAACATGAGAAAGTGTTGGCGTCGAATGTTATGGGGGTCAACGACAGCAGGGAGCAATGGTGTTTCACCCTGTGTCGTCCGAGATCTCTCATAAAGAGAATCAAGATATTGTTGCCCTTCTGGAAAACTGTGCTGGTGTCAAAAAAAAGGGGGACGCGACTCCCAGAAGAAAATGGCTTCGTGAAATCTACTAGGTGAGGTGAGGAAGTGGCAGAGGTACATAGATGAAATCAAGATGTGGGAAGACTCAAGACTTCCCTTGGTTGGAGGATGTGTGAGATAAAAAGTGGCCGCAACAGTTCAACGAGGTCGAGTGTCAGGGGGACGACAAGACCGGGGATAAGTTGTACCAGAGGTGGGACAAGGTGAACAAATTCAGAGGGTAGAGGTAAGTGACCTATGGGGTACTTTGAAGATATGGATGATGTTGGCAAGGGTAGATGATAAGTAGTGCTCCAACCAAGGGTGACATGGGTTGCGGTTGGAAAAAAAGAGGGAAGCAGGTCGCCAAAGGTGATGACAAAAAGAAAAAAAAAAGTAATGTAATGACTGGAAATAAAGGTGTTTGTACAATAAATACCGAATAATTGGGGAAAAATGTACAAATATAGAAACGGGTGCCCCAGTGTGATGCGGGTGGCCCATGTAGGTCATAATTTGTTTGGAAAACTGATGAAGGGTGGGGCCCCATTAGTGAGTTTATGTATGAGGTAAGTGGGATGGAGGGAGATTTGTTGATGGGAAAAATGATTGTGGATGAAATGTAGGGTTCATGATATTGTAGAGGTGCAGTCGAAAAATAGAACCGTGAAGAGATAATCTGGGAGTCCGTGTGGGAGAGATAGCAAAATGAGGAGAAGGAGTATGTGGTTGATTCGTGACATGATGAAAGACTATCGGGACTACCATCCCTAAAGGGTTTTTTGAAAAAAATCATGAGTGTCAGAAGTGTCAAAAGGTGCTATGAATGGGACAACTCATGTGGGTAAGAATGCTACCGGGTGACAGTACCGAAGCTGCAAATGGAGGTGTAGTTACTACAAAGCTGGGAACAGGGATCCTAGAGGCAAATATCAGAGGGTGTGACTGGAAATGTAAGTGCGATATAGAGGGAAAGACTACATGCCAGTGATGAGTATATACCTAAAGGGGTTGTGTCGATGGAGGATGATCAAGTACCTGCACACATGAAAATAAAATACCCAAAGTGAACAATATCTGAAGAGAATCGAAGATATGAGCATGTATTTGATAAGTGTGAATATGCGCATGCGTATCTGAGTGTGTTATGAAAATATGCACCGCTAGGGAATAGTGAAAATGATCACCCGAAGAAAATGACTATGTAAGTGGTCGAAAAATGGTTTAGAAAACGAAGCTTATGGGCTCCGGTACAAAAGAAAATGAAAGTGGGTAAAAGGGCTTAGATATGGATGGTGGTCCCATAATTCCATCCCAAGTGCATCGATACTATCGATGATCGGGTGGTAGTTTGGGGCGAGGACATGTACCTTCCTTGTGTTCAAGGATTGATGATGAAATGACGCAAGGAGAGTGCGAGGGTTCACCTGACACAAACCAAACATAGAGGTACTGAGGAGTACCCGTGATAGTTGGGTGTAAAATTTCCATAGGGAAATGAGAAGGAGAGTTGGGGGTGAATCCTCAAATACGTCATATAAGAACCATGGAGGCATTGGGAGGGCCTCGGGTTTAGGAGAAATGACACGAAAATTTTCTAGTGACGAGGTAATGTCAATTATCGTCTCTACGGGCCGTTGAAGCAGGGTCAATTGGCGTTGCCTGTATTCAAGGATCATAGGACACTGGTATGTAAGATGAGCTAATGAATCACAGAGATACCAAGGGAGTCTCATACATTCATTGACTGAAGTGGTGACATATCGGATGTCAGTGATATTGGTCGAGGATGACATAGTAGGATTGGAGTTGCTCTGGAAGTTCTGGCATACTGCGGTTAATGTCTGCCGAAAGCGTGGCAGTGCTGGGCAATGGTAGGTATAATGGCCATATTATGAACAAATTTCACAAGCGTATTTGGTCTGCAATGATTTACTACTGGAAGGGGGGGTGGTAGTGGCGGGACTGGCTGTAGTGACGGGTGTTGGGGGAGTGTGATTGAGTTGGATCAAATTCCGTAATTCTGGTAGAGATGGGAAGTTGTTGGTTTGGCGTCCCTCTTTATCACATAGTGCGCAAGGTGGTGGGATGTGTGGAGGAAGTGGAGATGTGGGCTCCTTCTTCTTTCTCCTACCCCTAGTTGTGGCAGGGGGGTTAGTGAGGGGGGGTGTGGTTGGAGTAAGAATAGGAATCATCATGGGGATTCCTTCTTTTTGGGGGGGAAGGGATGGTCTAGGGACATCTCTGGTGGGTGTAAATACCAAACGGGGATTTCTAACACCATATTAGGTAGTGTGAGCGTGGCAGATACCTGAAAAGCTTCGATACCGGGTGGAGGGTAAAAGAAGGGAATTTGAGTGATGGCTTGGGGAATTGTCTCCCAAACTAGAATATGTACTTGGGGAGAGGTGGAAACATGGACTGGTGGGGTCGACGAGTGTCCAGGAGGTTCTTGAAAAGGGGTTTCTCCGATGAGTGGGACGTCATATATGATAGACACCTATGTAGGAGGAAGGGTATCCTCTGTGTGAGTTCCGTTAGATGATATGAAACACACTTGATTGGAAGGGTGAAGGAGTGGTGGTGCTCCATGGTATGTTCCTAACAAGGATGGATCTTTAAAAATCCTAGGAACCATCTCGACGAGTGGATATGCATCGTGTCTTGTGTGGATGAGAGGAACAATGTTATCGATGTTGGCAGATGGGTTAGGCTCATAATGTGAGACTTGGTCAATAGTAACAATCTTCCCATTGTGAGGGAACATCATTTTCCGAAAGATGGAAGATGCCATTGCCTTCATAGTGTACATGTAGCTACGACCGAACAGGATATTATAATCGAGAGGGCCATCGATAACTTTGATATCAATGAGAATAGTCTTGCCCTCGAGTTCGACGGGGACATTTTGGAAGAGGGTATGAGTTCAGGGGAGCCAAGTTTCTCCCATATTGTTTTGGACATAATGCATGTAGATGCACCTTCATCGATGATACATCGATGAACTGTGATGTTCCGTATTTTTACTGGTATTTGAAAAGTGATCAAGGTGGGAAATCGAGGTTCTCCGTTGGCAAGATCAAAGGTGATGAGTCGGGTATCTGCGGGGTCGACTGCCCTTAAGGCATAAATTAATGATTTCTGCTGAGTAGGACAAGTTTGGAGCACCTCCAATACTGACATGGCAGTCGGGGATTGTGCTAAGGCGTCAACCAAACTATAGTTATGAGCCGCCCTAGCCTGTGGGTTGTGGACATTCTGGCATAATGGGATGCGAGGGATGCGAAGCGATGGTTTGGAGGAAGGGCGAGGAATCACCAACGGGGGTCCCGTCAGTATAGGGTTTGTCTCTGGATGGATGGGAGGAGACTCAACGAGTGCAAGATACTGATGATTACGTGTTTGCAGAAGGATTTCTTCCTCACTTGTGAGGAGAATTGTGCGATCTGTTGGATTGTTGGGGTTGAGGTATTGTCCCACTTGAGGTATTATCACACCTTGATGTGGAATAGGATTTTGCAGCACGGCAGGAGGGGGTTTTTGCACGTATTGTTGTGGTGCCTGATGAGGGGCAGGCAGTGTGGGAGAATGGGGAAGACTACCAGAGTCTTTCAACCATTTGAAATCAGAGATTTGGGGGTAATGATGAGTGTAATGGCCGAACTCACCACAAAGGGCACAAAGGAAGATGGTTTTAACATTATTGTTATTTCTCCCTTGGCGTTTATTATTATTGCCCCCTTTGGGGTTTTGGTTCCCTTGGTTCTAGTTGCCCCCAGTGGGTTGGTGCTGTGGGGGTTGATTCCCCCCTTGACCTGGGTTGTTGTTATTCCTGTTCCATCCTTTCTTCTTGGCATTGTTCGATGGATGGGTTGGATTGGCTATATTCAACTGTTCAAAACTTTGGTATTGTTGAACATGAGAGGGTTGAAAAAAATTCACCCCTGCATGAGGATGTGTGGGAGCCATGGTTTGTGGAGGACCAGGAAATGGGAAGTACAGATTTTGTGGTGGTACCGATCCATAAGGTACATAGGAAGGCGTAGTTCTTTCGCTAGTACTATAAGCTGAGGTAGAGGGGGTACTAGAGTTTGCTTGAATAGGTGGATGTATGGGGGGTGCCGGGGGTGGTCCACTAATGGGTGGGGGTATAGCAACAAGGTATGGCTGTTGATAAGGGGGTGGGGGGTAATAAGAAGTACCCCTGTATGCCAACGGGTATTGAGGTGTTCCATACATCGGTGTTGGTTGGGGTTGTGGGCCATGGTGAGTGGTGGCACCAATCAGCCCGTCTGCTGAGTGAGACATCCAAGGTTTGTCTTGGCCAAATGGCATAGGTTTTGGAAGATTAGGAAGTACAGTGTATAAGTACCCTGACTGTGCATAGATCTGGTCATACTGTTGGGCCTTACTGATGGATTCCTCTTCATATTGAGGGAAGGTGTAAGTTACATCCTTACCAAGGAGAGAGACAAGTGATCTAAGGAACCAGTCAACACACTATTGCTTGGTGGTTTCTGCTTTGCACAAACTACGTCGCCTACACCACTCATGAATGTGGTTAGCGATGTGTGTGGCTGAGGTTTGTTTGAAATTAGAAAGTAGTTCTAGATCGTTGTCATGGAAGATGGGTAATTGGAAGAAGGTCAAGAATGATTTGGCCAATGACTCAAAAGTTGTGTGGGACCCCGATTTTTCTTCGACATACCATTTGGCCGATGGGCCAGTGAGTGTGTGTTGAAATAATCGCAGTCTGATGGTATCATCCATAATGCTATTGGAGGAGCACCATAGGTGAAAGGTCATGACATGGTTGATAGGGTCATCACTAGCCTTTCCTTCAAACTTTGGTATGTCCGAAGGTAGTTTGGTGGGCATTGCAGGCCATGTGGGATCATGCAATATAGGATCATTGGTGAGTTTTCTGAGATCCGGTATGTTGAGAGAGGCCAAATATGGCATTTGCAGTGGGGGGGGGGAGGATTAGCTCCGGCCATGGTGTGATTTCGTTGTGAACCTGACCCTTAAGGGGGGCTAGGTGGGTTGGTGCTTCCTCCTTGAGAGGAAGTGGGTCCCCCATTGCCGTCTAAATGAGAGCGAGTGAACGGATGACCTTGGGAAGTTGACCCAAGTAATGTAGAACCAAGCAAATATGATCCTAGAATAGTAGCACTCACAGGAGTGTGTGAAGGAGGTGCCGATGAGTGGGCATGACCAGAAACTCCCCCTAGGATAGGAGGGAGGTTTAGCAAGCATCGGGAATGACAGGGGTTCTATGGTTCCCCTATGATGTCCGACTAGCTGCGTGAATGTGTGAAAAAGAGTGGTGAGTTATATGGAAACAAGATCCTTTGCGTTGATATGTTTACACAATATATATATCCAAATCAAACCATAATCAGATGTGCATCATACATAAAATGTTTTGAAAAAGAATCATATATGTGGGTAAGTGGGTTTTGTCCGCGTGGGGAGTCAAAAGAAAGAAAATGCCCGTGTCCTAGAAGACGTAACGTCCTTCCTCTCAAATAGCACTGGACCTTCCAATAGTACTCAACAGTGGAGTCTGAAGTCATTGGAAGAGAAACTAGTGAAGATGAAATAATTGGTTATAATGAGGGGTAAAGGGGGCATATCCAGAAAGAGCTGGAGATATTTCCCAATAGACCCACAAAATCCAATCAAGGTGCAATTGCAGCCCACAATTGCCACCTGGGTAGATGTCCTAAAATTGGTCACTAGGTAGCTCGGTCAAAGTGCGGCATTTAGATTTTTGGCCTAAGAAATGGGTCACGGGCTGGATCCCGTCCAAGAGGTGGGTGCCTCAAGGAGGGACGCACAGAACAACCAGAACTCAGCCTTCAACCCTTCATGGGTATTTCCCTGCCTTATGGTATTAGGAACACTTGACTTGGAGGATTTTCAATTCCCTATTTGACAACCTCTATGTTTTGACAATGTGAGAACCAGATTATGGGGAGTTATTTGGATGCCTATCCCCGAAATCCTACCTAGACTAAAAAATTTCTTTTGGCACCTCCTGTGGGGGAAAAATTAGTGAGTTTTTAGAAATATTTTAGATGTAGTTGTTTTGGGAGGTTGGGGGTGCAAACCAACCTCGTTGATTAAAAATGGGAGTGGATAGTCTCGTCAAGAAAAGGGTGGGGTATTTTCGGAATCCCTTTGGAGGAAAATTACTTTGACCTCCATGTTTCAAGAAGAAGCTATGTGAGTGATAAGTGAATTTTGTGTGTGAGTGAAAGTGTGCCAATTTTTAGTGAATTAGATGTCACGTTGCTACATGTGGACTTCGCTTGGTCCTTACAAGTGTTGGATTACCTAATTAACTAAGTGCCTTTGGTACAACCTTGCATAATTCAAAAGTCCCTAGGAATCTAGAATGTGGACATGTGGGTCTGTTGCTATCCCTTTAACTCCCTATTGTGATGTAATCTAAGAAAATATTTGAAACTATCCTATATTGAACATGTGGGCATGTATGGGCCCATTACAAAACCTTTAAACTTCCCTAGTGTTTTGATCTAAGAAAGAAAAAATTAAAACACTATCCTATCTTTGTAGCATGTGGGCATGTATGGGCCTGTTACAATATTAAGATGTGTTTGAAAAAGTAAACTAAGAGGAATCCCAAGAAGGGTTGTTGTCCTCTCCTAAAGGTTTTAATGTTCTTTAAGGGAGATGAAACGGTTTCACAATCTTTTCCTGATTCTCAAGATCGCTTGGAGGCGCGAGAGAAGAGCATACTAAGTGATTTTTATTCAACTTCTTGTCCCAATGAAAGTTAAATGTGATTAAAAATGATTTCCAACTTATCTTGTGAGTCAAAACAAGCCATCCATGTGGCAAAAAGCAAAGAAGGGAAATTGATTTTATCCTCCTAAGTGCCTATGTGTTTTTTGACTAACCCCTTTATATGATGAGGGGATTAAGTGTGGTGCAGCTTTAAAACATGCTTGACATCATTTTTAAGAAGGAAAATGGCTTTCCCCTCATCTCAACAACTTTACAATGTGAAATTTTGCACAGATACGTAGGTCCCAGTGGAGATAGATGTGCGCAGAGTGCATGCGCACGAGGAGAGACAAATCAAAAAGTTCACGTGCGCAAAACAAAATTGTGAATCAGGCGCATGGGCGCACGATGCATGTATGTGGGCCTAAAAACCCATGCATATATGGCACACAGCCAAGAATGAAAAATTCGAATGGATTTCTCTCAATTCAACTTGGAATTGGCTGGTTGGTAGGTCGGCTTAGGCCGGTTAGTGCACCTGCAAGTTAAACAAACTAAAAGAAGAGAAAGAAAAACCCAAATGAGGTAGGAAATTGATACCTTTCCCCAGTGGATTCGCCAATCTGTTTCACCTCTTCCATCACCTTGTTGAGCAAAATAGAGGTGCTTGCAAGCTTAGTTGGGTCTGCTGAGTAGGACAACTGGAAGTAAAAGAGTTAGGGAAAGAAAATAAAAACTACAATTAAAAATTAAACTAAGAGATGCAATAAAAACTAAATTCATGAGCATACGGACATAGAAACAAAAAGAACCATAAGACACATGTCACCAATGTTTGAGGCTGATCTATTAGTGAAAACAAAGCACCAAGAAGAAAGGGGACTATGAGTCCCTTCTTCCTCCAAGGGAGGGATCTTGGACCCCCACTAGATAGCTCTTCTTACAACAAAGAAAAATGAAAAATGATGATGAAAGAACTCTTTACAAATCCAATCAATGGGTGAGGTGGATTGTCCAATGTAATGGTACCAATATTCCCTTGACAAGGATGGAGTCCTCAAGACAATAGAGGCAGCATAACATTACTTTGAATTCCTTGAAAAAATGAGGTGCATCCATGGCTTTTTATAGCATTGCTTTGGGTTATTGTTTAACTGCTTTGTAGTGTTAAAAGAGGCCAATTAGGGCATTCCTAGATTTTTGACCAGCCCACCAGTTGGATCCAGTCCAGATTTGAGGGTCAAATCGGCTTGGGAGCTGAACCATAAGTGGGTGGGAGGCCAACCACTCTCATAAATGCACCGTTTAGAAGGTGCATGGCTTTTTGTGATAACAGTCGCGCATTGTGCGATTGTGCTCAATTTCTACGTTCCTGTTACCGCATGCGCGCGCGCGCCCAATGTCTACATAGCGCTTTTCAATTTTTCACTACTTTGTATAGTTTTTTGTCCTTTTTTTAATGTTGTGGTATTAATTCAGGTCCATGGATGACTTCATCACTGTTTGACGATGTTGAGTTCTTCTAACCATGTGTGGATGAAATTTCAGTGATAACAGATGCCCCCTGATGGATGAGGTTAGTAGCAAACGTATAGCCGAAATCCATCAATTTTTCTTCTACTGAGAATATTGTTGTAAGATAGAGCAATAGTGGGATTGTCCAGAGAGATCCGTTGGAGGGAAAAAGGAACCGGTAGGACCCGACCTTCCATGAGGTGTGTAAAATAGAAAATTGTGTACAAACGAGGCGGGCATGCCCCATGCTCATGTCATGTAACTCTGAAAAACGATGAATGAAGTGTTGGTGTAGACAATTGCAGCACCCTCAGGGGTGGTTGTGATAAAGGCATAAGAAAATTCTGCAAATGAACATACTCTGAATAGTAGGCAGTGATCGCGGTAATAAGTAGCAGCGATGATGTGGGCATTGATAGCTCCACCAATTTCAGAGGTCTTCGGCAAATGAAAGAACTAACTGCCATAGTCGAAAAGTAAGACCCACCGTAACATGAGAAAGTGTTGACATCAAATATTATGGGGGTCAACGACAGTAGGGAGAAATGGTGTTTCACCCTGTGCCATCCGAGATCTCTCATTGAGTGGATAATGAGAATCAAGATACTATCTCCCTTCTGGAAAACTATGTTGTTGTCGACAAAAAGGGGGACGCGACTCCCAGAAGAAAATGGCTTTGTGAAATATACTAGGTGAGGTGAGGAAGTGGCAGGGGGACATGGATGAAGTCAAGATGTGGGAAGACTCAAGACTGCCCTTGGTTGGAGGATGTGTGAGATAAAAAGTGGCCGCAACCAGTCAACGAGGTCGAGTGTCAGGGGGATGACAAGACCGGGGATAAGTTGTGCCAGAGGCGGGACAAGGTGAACAAATTTAGAGGGTAGAGGTAAGTGACCTATGGGGTACTTTGAATATATGGACGATGTCGGCAAGGGCAGATGATAAGTAGTTCTCCAACCAAGGGTGACATGGGTTGCAGTTGGCCAAAAAGAGGGAAGCAGGTCACCAAAGGTGACGACAAAAAAAGAAGAAGGTAATGTAATGACTGGAAATAAAGGTGTTTGTACAATAAATAATGAATAATTAGGGAGAAATGTACAAATACAAAAATGGGTGCCCCAGTGTGATACGGGTGGCCCATGTAGGGCAGAATTTGTTTCGAAAACTGATGAAGGGTGGGGGCTCCATTGGTGAGTTTCTGTATGAGGTGAGTGGGATGGAGGGAGATTTGTTGATGGGCAAACTGATTGTGGATGAAATGTAGGGTTCATGATACTGCGGAGGTGCAGTCGAAAAATAGAACCGTGAAGAGATAGTCCGGGAGTCTGTGTGGGAAAGATAGCAAAATGAGGAGAAGGAGTATGTGGTTGATTCACGACATGATGAAAGACTATCAGGACTCCCATCCCTAAAGGGTTTTTTGAAAAACAACATGAGTTTCAGAAGTTTCAAAAGGTGCTATGAATGGGACAACTCATGTGGGTAAGAATGCTACCAGGTTATAGTACCGAAGCTGCAAATGGAGGTGTAGATACTGCAGAGCCGGGAACGGGGATCCTAGAGGAAAATATCAGAGGGTGTGACTGGAAATGTAAGTACGATACAGAGGGAAATAATACATGCCAGTGCTGAGTATATATCTTAAGGGGTTGTGTCAATGGATGATGATCAAGTACTTGCACACATGAAAACCAAATACCCAAAGTGAACAATATCTGAAGAGAATCGAAGATATGAGCATGTATTTGATAAGTGTGAATATGCGCATGTGTACCTGAGTGTGTTAAGAAAAGATGCACTACTAGAGAATAGTGAAAATAATCACCCAACGAAAATGACTGTGTAAGTGGCTGAAAAATGGTTAAGAAAAAAGAGCTTATGGGCTTTGGTACAAAAGAAAATGAAAGTGGGGAAAAGGGCTTAGATATGGATGGTGGGCCCATAATGCCATCCCAAGTGCACCAATACTATGGTCGATCGGGCGGTATTTTGGGGTGAGGACATGTACCTCCCCTGTGTTCAAGGATTGATGACAAAATGATGCAAGGAGAGTGCAAGGGTTCACCCGACACAAACCAAATATCGAGGTACTGAGGAGTACCCGTGATAGTTGGGTGTAAAATTTTCGTCGGGAAATGAGCGAGAGATTTGGGGGGGTTGGGGGGTGAATCCTCAGATACGTCATCTAAGAGCCATGGAGGCATTGGGAGGGCCTTGTCTTCGGGAGAAATGACATGAAAATCGGCTAGTGACGAGGTAATGTCAATTATCATCTCTACGGGCCGTTGAAGCAGGGTCAATTGGTGTTGCCTGTATTCAACGAGCATAGGACACTAGTATGTAAGATGAGATAATGAATCGCAGAGAGAGAAAGGGTGTCTCATATGTTCATTGAATGAAGTGGTGACATATTGGATGTCAGTGATATTGGTGGAGGAGGATGTAGCAGGATTGGGGTTGCTCTGAAAGTTCTGGCGTACTGCGGCTAATGTCTGTCGAAAGCGTGGCAATGCTGGGCAATGGTGGGTATAATGGCCATATTCTGAACATATAGCACAAGCGTATTTGGTCTGAAATCCTTTACTACTGGAAGGGGGGGTGGTAGTGGTGGGACTGGTTTTATTTTATCCATCATTTTGGTCATTGTGATGATGTATTGATGATGGTGTACTCAGGCTCTTCATAAGAACTTTCTCCTGAGAAAAAATTATTTTCATCTCTTCCAGAAAACTCATTTTTTAAGACAATTTGCAGGCTACTAGTATATTGGCCTGTGAGAATGCATGATTCTCGCACGCTGCCTTAAGCCAGGGTGTGAGAAGTTCGCACTATGTTGAACTGCTAGGGTGCGAACTCTTTCGAAAGCAAGGAAAAAAGATGAATTCTCGATGCTTCTAGAAGGGAATATTCTAGAAGGATGAGATGGCATTTGAATGGTTATCCTAGTATTGGATTTCCTGATATTTTGGGATCATTCCTATCCAAATTAATAATTCATTCTCTCCTATATATTGAGTGAATTCTCATGGAAAAGGTTAAGCAAGTTAGAAGCAAGATTCATTGGAGAATTGGTGAAAGAATTGTGTGAAGGACTGACGCTACAGCAACTAGGAGACTCCAGCAAGTTCATCCAAAGGAGTTTATCTTCTTCATGCAAGTGAGCAAGTGTGTGTGTCGGAGCCAAGGGCCATCAAAAGGTAGTTTACGACATCAAGGCTCAGGTTGTAATCTTTACTTTCCATTAATATGATATAGTAATGTGTCCCTTTCCCACAAAGCTAAGTCCACTTTATTGTATAACTCCTTGAACATATACATAGATTGACTGTTGAATAGATTGTGCTTTCTTTACTTTGGTTGGTTTGTGTTGTCTTGATTTTGACTGCAAAAGAGCACTAGTGAGAAGCGGGAGAAACAAAGATCAAAGGAAGTGATAATAAGGTATTTTCTTTGATTTTGCCTCCTATTTAATTCAATAGATGAAATCTAGGGAAAGAGTCATATTCTATCTTACTTTGTTCTAGATCCAGGTGGATCTAGGGAGATCGGCTTGTGTCCGCACTTACGGATTTATCCAATAACAAAATTGGCGACTCCACTGGGGAATAATCCCATTTTCTTTGTGGCTTTTGATATTTTTTTGTGGCCATTTACTCTGGTTTCATGTTTCTCCTGTCCTATCAATCTTTGAGTCTTCAGGATATCCTGAGAGACTCTCTGGGTCCAGAAGCCTTTTTAAATTTTGCTTGATTTTACAAATTTTTTATTATGTTCAGGCATTCTCGCACTGTACTTCATTGCAGCCTGCGAGAATAGGTATAGTTTGCACTCTGCCTTTAGGTTTCAGTGCGAGGTTCTCGCACCCTGATCACGGGTCACCTGCGAGAATCAGTGATTCTCGCACTGTGTAATATTGCCTGCCTGTGAACTCAATTTTTCAAATTTTTGGATTTGAGTTTTGGTATTTTCAACTGCACAGATCAGTTTGATTGCCTCTTATGAGTTTCTTGGACCATTGATTGATATCTTTCTTGTTTTTTTTTGCGTGTTTGAACAGTCTTAGGGTTTGAAGGCTTTTCTTGTCATTTTTGGCTTGACTTTCGTTTCTTGGGTTTTCTTGGCAAAACCATTCTCTCTATTTTCAGAATCTGAGTGTGTTTGATTAGTTAAGATCTAGTGATTGGTTGAGAGTTAATTTTCTTTGGTTTTTCTCATTTTCTTATGGTTTGAAAGATCATTTTCTTTTGCATTTGAAAAAGACTAAATTGGTTTGCTCTTTATTTTTGCTTTCATTGAAAGAGTGGATTGGGTGTTTATTATTGCTTGTTCATTTGGATTTTGATTTTCTGTACTCTCACTGTTATAGTGTGGGTCCTTTTTGAAAAGTGAACAAATGAGTTTTTTCTTTCAAAAAATTCTTTTCATTTTAGAAAACATTGAAAATCAAATTATTGAGATTGTTGAAGTGTTTGAAAAAAACACAATAGAGAATTGTCATTTGATAAGTGATTGTTTGCATTTACATTTTAAAGGAAATTTTTCATTGTAGTACAAGGTTGATCTGGAAAACTTTCTTTCCCTCCCATATACAGGATTCATTGAACGAAAAGTGATATATTTCATTATCATCCTTGAATTGTTGGGTCAGAGTCATACAACATAAGTTTCATTTCCGTTACCTTGGAGTAAACAACAGCTTGTAATAACACTGCGTAATCATAAAATTTATCTAGTAACTCTTTTCTAGGGCTCTTTTACACCAACATTTAGCTAGGCTAGCACTTTGGAGTAGGAAGAGAGATACACTCTCCAAAAGCGCAAAACACACAATAACATCTTGTGTTAGGGAGTGTTAAAATCCATTTGCAACATCCTATCCTGGGAAGCCCTTCTCACACAAGGGTCAAGCATGAGGTCGCATTGGTATTGGTAGAGTTACTCAACTTACTTTATTGGTATCAGTGTAGAGATTGCACGTATTATGGGGGTCACTCAGAGGTATATTCACAATGATGAGTGGAAGCCTTTTGAGTTGATTTCGGGCTAGATACCCTGCCCTTGCATGTGGATCGGACTGTCGACTATTCCCCCAAGATTTATTGTTGTTGGTGGTGACCTTAGTGGCCTATCTCTCTAGGTTCGTACCCGAGGTGACTGTGGAGGGGAAAGTCTTCACGGTACCTGGAATTGACGTTGACCAAACTCACTTGGGCTCCTTGGAGGGTATACCCACGATTATGTGTGGGAGATTGCACCAGGGTGTAAGTCCGTTAAGAAGGTCGTCAGCATAACTTTTCCACCCTAGCCCCACCCCTTCTCGTCTCATTGTTGTGACGTTGGATTTCATCACCAACTGGTGGCTTAGAAATTAGAAGGTCTTGTTTTCTTGGTGATTTCTTCCTAGATTTTGTTTACTAGCGCGTGTTGTTGTTTCCTTCTCGAGGTTGACCATAGAATTTTCTTCGCAAAGTTTGTCACTCGTTCACGATAGCTCCTCCATGTCGTTCACATAGAATGTAAGGTTTGTCTCCAGATCATCCTGAAGGCACTCAACCCTTGTCTACAGCTACACCGGAGGGCTCTCCTCAGCCAAGTGAAGTCCCAGCTGTTACCACACCATCAGTGGAACAAACTGACTCTCTAGAGCATTTTCGAATTACCAAAACTCTAGAGGACTTTCGACTTCGCCCTCCTTCTGATAAACCATTTAGATGACTAAATTCTTTCGGAGAATTAGTTGTGACATCTTCTGGATCACCCGTTGGACCTTTTCCGGGTATAGAAGGCCAAGATATATTTTGGTCTAACAGTGATTTCCATCGGGCCCTGTTTGGTCCTAGTTCACCTGTGGTCTTTGGACTCAACCCCCCTGTGGTTTCTGAGATAGAGACTGTCTCATTGACTACCACTTATCACTTTACTATCCCTGCTGAAATGGCCCATTTCACGAATACTACGAGTGTCCCAATCGGTTTCACTGCGGCTAGTCTTACTCCTATAAACACGCAGAAAATGCCCAATGTCATTCCGACCCTACCACTTGGATACCATGTGTTGAATCCAACTCCTCCGCAAACCCCATCTGGTTCTCTTGGTGGTCCTTCTTCTCCTGGGAACCCTATTCCCAGTTTTATTCCGACACTCCCTCAATTTCCTTTAGGGAGACCTTTCTTATCTCCCCCTGGCAATCCTAATCCTAGTGGCACTATCCTGTCCATTACATCGAACTTGCAGATTCCCGTTGGTGGACAAGGTGGTACGATTCCATTTCCTCTTACCGGACACATTTCCATTACAACCCAACCTTTGATTGGAACACAACTTATGGTTGGAACACTACCTATGATAGGGGGACCCACCCCACCTTTTGGACAAAATATACCTCCCTCTTTGGCCCAGTATTGGAATCAGATGATAGAAAATCCTTCTCAAACGACTAGGGGGCAACAATTGCCTATCCCTACTATAGGCCAAATGACTGGGGGGAAATAGTTTCCTGTCCCTACTATAGGTCAACCATATCTAGGTATACCCAATCCTATTTGGGGTACGAATGCTCAAACTAATGTCCCTACTCCAGGTTACAATCCTTGGAGTTACTATCGTCTCCAACCACCACCGAATCTGCCTGGGTCTTCCCATTATCTGTAGACCGCTTACGGTCCTACTGGTTTTCCGATAGGGCTTCCTCCCCAAAGCCACCAGTACCCGCAGGTGAATCGAAAACTACCCTTTCTTGCTACTTTGGATTTTCCAGATTTATCCAGGATTTTAAATGATCTTATTCGTCACTCTCCCCAATGGCCTGTTATTCCATCCAAGATTCCATCGGACATTCCTAAATTCGACGAAAAAGTGGGAGAGGACCCAAACAATCACGTTATGAATTTTCACCTATGGTGTTCATCCAACTCATTGATGGATGACTCTATTTGTTTACGTCTTTTTCAATGAACCCTTACCGGTTTTGATGCAAAGTGGTATATTGAATTGCCATGAGGTTTCTTCTCTGATTTCAACACCCTAGCTATGGATTTTCTTATGCATTACCAATTACCGATCCGTTATGATATAGGAACCAATATTTTGACTTCCTTCAAACAAAGCAAAGGCACTCATATATATGATCACATCCATGAGTGGTGAAGGTGACAAAATCTCATTAAACTTGAACTCCCCGATCAGTTGTTGGCCGAATGGTTTACAAAATCATTTGTGAATGAAATCGGTAAGGAAATTTCCATGGGTGGTGTCATCACAGAGGAGCATGCTATAAGTTGTGCTCAATATCTTGACCTCATTTACTCCCAAACAGGAACCCTTTACGATTTACTCCCTGATTTAACTCGTCCTAATACTTCCAGCACTTCAGATACTCCAGCTGCCTCGCATGCAGTTGATGGTGTGATTGGTACTGCACAAGCCCAATCACATTTTGCTTCAATCACAACACCCAAATCTGCTTCTTCTAATGTTCAAAATGCTCCATCTCTTGCCACTCCCACTGACAAGACTTCTGAGGTAAATGTCATCCAATCTACCCCAACCGATAAAAACAAATCTAAAAAAGGGAGAGGCAATAATAAAGAGAGAAAAAATAATTCTCAAGCAGAGAAAAATAAACCTCCACCTGCTGATGAATGGGATAAGCGCAAACCTTGATACCCTTGCCTTATCTGTGGTGATGATCACTACATGAAAGATTGTCCATGACGTGCCAAGGTCAATCAGTTCGTTAAAGGAGCTCCAAAACCACCTGCACCAGCTGTCTTGTCCCAACCCTTCCCGTCTCAACAAAATCTCAGTTGGTCATTCATGACCAACCTTCCTCGTCTACAACCTCATATGTTTTGATGTGTACTGGTGATTCTAAGCAAAATAACGTTGCACTCACCACTCGAGCTGAAGATTATTCTCCTTCTAAGGAGAAGGTTGATGATTCACCCCCTTCCTTGGTCCAATCCTCTCTAGCAACTCCACCTACTAACGGTCCTCTTTATCTTGAACGACCGAGCCTCGACACAGTTCTGTGACCCCCCCCAAAGGGAGTCGTTAGGAAATATGCTTTCAATCCTCACACTCGTGCTACCCAGAACTACAACGTTGTTGAAGATCTGGCCCAGGCACCTTCTGCGATGTCTCCCCTTGAAGTCCTTTAGTCTTGTCCTATACAACGGAAGGCCTTGTTGAAATCTATTGGTGGAATTGATCCAATGGATGCAAATTTGATAGTCTTTGACTTGGAAGATCACATTCCAAGGTTACCCTCCCAACTTTCATTCCAAATACAAGTTGTTGTCTCTGACAAAAACATTTTCCAAACCGTTATTGACAAGGGCGCCTTGACGTGTGTTATGTATTTTTCTTGTTGGAAAGCCATTGGCTATCCTCCTTTGAATGAATCCCAAAACACTCTTAAAGTCTTCAATGGATCTGGTTTTAAGCCCTACGGTGTTCTTCCTTCATTGTCCATTACACTAGAAGGAAAAATGGTCCAAGTTGAAGTGGAAATCTTTGACGCTCCTCTTGATTATAATCTTCTCCTTGGCTGCAGCTAGATTGATTCCATGCACGTCGTTGTGTCAACCATTTTCCATGTAGTATGCTTCCCTCATCAAGGAAAGGTTGTTACCATTGACCAACTTTCCTTCTTCAATTTCGATACCCGTACTGGCAACGTGTCGTTTATTTCTAAAACCCCACCGAGTTATGAGACTGTCGGTGTAGGCCTTTTAAAGGACTCCTCGTTAATGGGTACTTTCCCCATTCCACCGCCCGATGTCCCACGCCCATCCGTTTCTTCTATCAACATGATATCCACGGTGCCTCATGAACTTCCTACGTCTCATGACCCTTGGATAGTCCCTGATCTTGGAGATCATCTTCATTTCGGCGACGCAATGTCGTTAAGTCCGGTCGAATTTGCCTACCAGGCCATTCAATCGGAAAAACCTTCTACACCCTCTCCTGATGAGTTGTCTCCCGATCCTTTTCATGTTATTTTTCACACTGATGATATGATCATGTCCATCATGGAGGACACCCCTTGGGATGATGGGCATCATCATTCCATACTTTTTCTGGAGCAACATACTCTTGAGAACTACCAACGGATTTCGACTCCATCGACCATTGTTGTCATTTCGACGGTTCCCACGACTACAGATGATGTGTTTGCTGAAGGGGACTTAAGAAATATCTCACCCACGATTCCCATTGACATATCCATTAAACCTAGGATTGTTGAAAATGTCCATATTGGAACTTCGTGTTCCCCTAACGAAATAGTCATCTATATGTCTCTATTCAAAGAATTTTGTGACATCTTCGCCTGGAGTTACGAAGAGATGCTAGGTATTGACCCTGCAATTGTTGTACATGAGATAAAGACATACCCCAGAGCTAAACCTGTCCGGCAATGCCTTCGTCCTGTTCACCCACATAAAGCGGCTGCTATAAAGCTCGAAGTCGAGAAACTTCTGAAAGCCGACTTTATTTATCTAGTGGCTCTTATAGACTGGGTTTCCAATCCTGTCCTGATCGACAAGAAAGGAGGAAGTATTCGTGTTTGCATTGATTATAGGTATATTAACAAAGCTTGTCCCAAAGACAACTTTCCTACCCCCTTCGTTGACCAGATTGTCGATAACTGTGCCGGAAGTGAAATCTTCTCTCTCATGGATGGTTTCTCCGGCTATAATCAAATTAACATTGCTCTCGAGGACCAACATAAGACTGCTTTTATTTGTCCTTGGGGTACTTTTGCCTATAGAAAACTCCCTTTCAGTCTTAAGAATGCAGGTGCAACTTTTCAACGCGCTATGTCTTATGCTTTTCATGATATTAAGCATATCGTTCAACCCTATTTGGACGATTTACCCGCTCATTCTATGCACAGAGTCGATCACCCTAACCATCTCCGAGCCATTTTCGTTCGTTGTTGGTTCTATCGTATACGTTTAAATCCTCATAAATGCATTTTTTGCGTAGAATCTGGCCGTCTTATAGGTTTTATTGTTTCGCGTCAAGGGATCTGGGTGGATCCTATTAAGGTTGAGGTGATTCTTAATCTCCCTCTTCCTTCTACACTGCACCAGTTGCAAAGTTTGCAGGGGAAAGAAAACTTTCTTCGTCATTTTATCCCTAATTACGCTAAGATCACTCGTGGTTTTATGTGGCTACTAAAGAAATATTCAGAGTTCGTCTAGGATACCATTGCCAACAATGCTTTTGAAGCTTTGAAGTTGTCCCTCACACGCACTCCGCTTCTCTTTCCTCCTAATTACAGTCCCGATTATTTCCTTTATCTTGCTGCCTCGGAGTACACTATTGGCATGGTTGTCATCCAAGAGGATGATGCGCACGACGAACATGTTGTTTACTACTTGAGTTGAAGTCTCACACCAACTAAAATCAAGTATCAACATGTCGAAAAACTGGCCTTGGCTGCCGTTCAAGCCGTACAACGCTTCCGACATTATATCCTCTCACGTAAGACTACGGTGATTTCTCATTGCAACCCTATGCAACATATTTTGACACGTCAATTGCTAGGGGGAAAATACTCCAAATGGATTGTGATACTCCAGGAGTTTGACTTGGAATTCGATCATGCGAAGTCCAAGAAGTCATTAATTTTTGATGAGTTGATATGTGATTTTCCTCATTCTGCAACGGAAAATGTAGCAGTAGATTCATTACCCGATGAATCACTTTTCCTTATTCGCACTGATGATCTTTGGTATGGGGATATCATTATATATTTTGAAACCCAGACTTTCTGGCCTGCTTTGTCTAGTACTAAATAATGTCGCATATGCTATCAAGCATGTCAATACATTATCCTTGGGGATACTCTTTACCATCGGGGAATTGATTCTGTTTTTCGACGTTGTCTAACGTTTGATGAAGCCGAGAAATCTCTGAATGACTGCCATTTCGAAGCATGTGGTGGTCATATGTCTGGGTATGCTACTGCCCAGAAGATCTTATGCGCAGGGTATTTTTGGCCTTCTTTGTTTAACGACTGCATTACTGTCGTTCATAAATGCCATGCCTGCCAGACCTACAATCAGAAAATTCAGTCACATCCTTCTCCTCTTCATCCTGTGGTCTCAGTTGGTCCTTTTGTGAAATGGGGCATCGATTTCATGACATGTCACCCTCACTCGGTTGGGGGGCATGGTTATATTATTGTAGCCATTGATTACTTTACGAAATGGGCCGAGGCAATGCCAACATTCGATAATACTGGAAAGGCCACAACCTTATTTCTTTTTAACCACGTCATAACTCGTTTTGGTGTTCCCCAAGAGATCGTCACTGATCACGGTAACCAATTTAGGAATTTTATGATGTCTAAACTTATGGAAAAGTTAGGTCTTTGTCATGATAACTCAACACCCTATTATCCACAAGCTAATGGTCAAGTCGAAGCAATCAACAAAGTTCTCATAACTATGCTCCGACGGATGATAGGAATTCATAAAACAAGTTGGCACACAATGTTGCTTTTGGCATTATGGGCATACCAGACATCTGTCAAGTCCGCTACTGGGTTTACGCCTTTTCGATTAGTCTATGGTGTGGAAGCCATTCTTCCTATAGAATGCAAGATACCCTCTCTGAAGCTAGTTGTTGAACTCCTACCCAACACTTCTGCTGAAGAAGAATGTCTATTGTATCTAATATGATTAGACGAAACTCGACGTGATGCCACTCTAGTAATAGAAGCCCAAAAAAAACGTGTAAAGGCACAATATGACAAGCGTGTCAAGCCTCACATTTTCTCCAAAGGTGATCTTGTTCTTCTCTATGAATAGGATTGATATGTGTTAGGGGCTGGGAAATTCGAACCCATGTGGCGAGGTCCTTATATTGTTCGCCGAGTTTTGGAAAAAGGAGCCTATGAGTTGGTAAATTATGATGGTATCCCTTTAAGTGAACCCAGGAATGGGTTGTACTTGAAGAAGTACTATGCATAAACTCATCTGTGCACAAGTACTTGTATTTTAATGTATCATACTTTTTGTGTGTTACTATAGCTTGTTTCTGTCGTTATATGGTATCTGCCTTATGTGACATTGTGTTTGATTTCCAGATGTCAGAGTCTTCACTACCCTATATTGGCTTCATTGATGGCACTAGCCGTAGTACTCGGAACCTTGCTTCCGCTGCATGGGAAATATATGCCTCTACAAACGAACTTGTCTCTTTACGAGGTGTGTGTCTCGGCCGTGCGACCAACAACATTGTAGAGTATAGAGCCGTCATTGAATTATTGGTTGATGCTATCTCGCTGGGAATTCGTCATTTGGTTGTGCGTCTTGATTTGCAGCTTATAGTACTATAGTTAAGTAATGTTTATACTATCCGAAGTCCTACTCTGTTACGGGTGTATTTGCGTATTCGTCTCTTGGAGCGTTATTTTGATTGCATTGAATATCAACATATTCCTAGATGTCTAAATACATTAACAGATGCATTGGCTAATTATGTATTAGACAGACATTTGAATCATTTATAAATGAATCACATCAATGGTTACACAACACATGATAAACTGGTAGAAACCGTCTGTATATATAACGATCAAAAAAGTTTTTTACACAAAAGTTTGTCCGAAGACCAAAAAGTCAAAAATTGAAGCTCATAGCTTCTACAAGGTGACATCATGGATGACGTTCACGGTAACACATGACTGCTCTAACAACCCTACGGAGAAGTTGACTCATAGATGTTGATACCCCTACAATATGACGTTGATCGCATCATGGAACCTCTTCCAGAGTCATGTCTGGAATGTCTGCAGTCAGGCCCTCTAGATTCTGTTCCACTATTTGGTAATCCTTAGCATACTGTGGTGTTGCCGCTACCTCTCCTCGTCGCTGGATGGGAGAAGTGCCAGGAGTTATATAAGTTCCAACATCTATGTTATCAAAAAATGATTTTGTATTAGTTTTTGGACAAACATATAAAACAAAAACATTTGAATATGATAAAAAATTCAAAAACATTTAAAAAGAGAAAATGTGTGTACTTCTTACCAAGGTCACCCCACTGAGTATCCTCTGGCAGTGCTAA